>JAMFTG010001339.1:25000-55000 GCA_023974075.1 Chaenocephalus aceratus | reverse complement strand
ACTACTCAACCTGATGACTGAAAGCCGACTCACACCAACACGTGCTGATTAGTCGTATCATCGATTAGCGGGCGTCGGACATTATAGTGTATGAGGTACTGTTAGAAATTAAAATCAATGTTGATATGGCGTAATTTGAATTTAATACACTATTTAATTTAAATCACTTTTATTCTGAAAAACCTGAAGTTCACTAACTATTAACTTAATACTTTTATTCTGAAAATGCTTCACTTCCGGTTAGCATTAGCATGTGGCGAAATGCTGCATTTTCAAACCATGAATCGAAGGTGAAATGACATGTGGTGTTGTACACTGAGCACACTGGGGTTAGCACTCATGTATTTCCGCTGAATAATGTTTATTAGGGAATGTTTAAATAACCACAGACACCAGAATGATGTAATTTAACAATAGAACAAGGCAGGAATTGCATTGGACCCGCCCCCGACGACGCCAGCCAATAGGAGAAGACCTCAGATGACAACAGGAAGAGCAGGCCAAGGATTGACCTCTTCTACCTGCTGACCTGGACTGACCGGACGCATGGAGAGAGCTCCTCCACTCGCACATTTCATGTTGTACACCACCGCATCTTTTGTGTAATTAAATGCTGTTAACTTGTATAAGCTTCCCTTGACTCTGTTCAGTCTCTCCTGCCTTCAGGGCTCTAGAATTCACTAACAGTACCCACAAACAGGTTTATACTAAGCAAAGGAGTGATGTCATGTCCTCTGCAGCAGGACGCTTCTGGAGTTTCTTAATAATGAAAATATGAATAAAGCTTAAGGGTGAAACTTAAGTGTTTCAGTAAATAAACCCCGCGCGGACAAGATGTGTGATTTCCATCTGGTTTCTCACTGACACGCTTCTGCCCGGCACGGCTCTTTAAATACATCTATGGTTACGATGTCCCGCCATTAAGAGCGGGGACAATCTGTCCCGTTCACTTTGGACCTCAGCTGACCTGCAGTTCCTCTGACGGCCTGTAGAGGACGTCTTCACACACACACACACACACACACACACGCGACTTAAAGGCTTTGTTGTCATACGCCCAGCTGCAAAAAGGACAGCATCATTTATGGCAATTCATCTAAAGTCCCAGACGCTTTTTATTTCAACATGTTTATTTTCTACTTTTTTAATGATATTTTATTTCTATTTGAGATGTTTGGAATGTTTATTTCTAGTCTTTTAAGTTCTCTAATGTACAGCCTTGTCTTTTTCTGCTGCTGCAACGCAAACATTTCCCAAATTGGGATCACTAAAGTATTTCTTATCTTATGTTATCCCGCTCCATGCAGCAAACTGTACTCAAGACGTAAAATGGAAAATAAGAGCAAGAGACATAATGGTGTAGATCGCAGTTATAATGGAATATACACGTATACATATAATGAGAATGTACATTTAATTTTACGTACAGTAGAACAAATACCGTTTACTGTGATACTGCCCTTCTGGAAGCAGGGCAACAACATGATGCTTTATGGCTTCCATCTCAGGTTACACACACACACACACACACACACACACACACACACACACACACACACACACACTGATCCCTGAAATACACCTCGCCTCAACACGACACAACATGGAGACAGTAAATCATGCAACGACTCTGAAATATATATTTTTAAACCTGATAGCTGATGCTTATGTATATTAACATTTAAAATATGATTACCCGCCACATGTTGAATGTTGAGGGCAATAATAAGGTAATTAAATAAGACTATTGAAATAAAAAGGTTAAGTAAATAAAACATGCATCAACTATATCATCTCAAATAGTAGTCGCTTAGGTAACAGTCTTTATATCAATATGTTATGTTACACCTATGTAACATGTCGATGTTTTATACAAGTTATTTAAGGTGATTCTGGAAAGATTATTTGCAAGAGGAGCTTTTTTTGTTTATATTAAATGATGGTTTGGATTACATAGTTAATTCAATAGTCTACGATTCACAAAAATCATAATCTAATTATATATACTTTTTCACTTCTGGAGTAAAATAATGCACCGTCGAAAGAATAAAGTAAAACGTAAGGTGTGAAATATTATAAAAGCTATTATAGAATCTAAAAAAGTATGAGACATAAAAATACAGAAAGGGAATTGAATAAGAACACCTGAAACCCTTCATCCTTGATTTCACAGACTCACGATGTTATAAATAAAGTCATAAGTACCCGAGTAGAAGGTGTTGATTTTCAGCAGCTCCTTCTCGCAGGTCTGGAAGAACCGCTCCTCAAACTTAGCGTAGTATCTCTTCACCGCGTCTTCATCTGTGACTGGAGAACAACACAGAGACAGAAACATAAACGAGCTGCATGACGGAAGCACACGCATGTACGCATTAATAGCACTGCTGCACTTTTATACATCGTGTAAACTCGGGGGACCTTTAAGTCCTGGAGTCAGACGAAATTAGATCCACCAAGGGCCTGATTTGGCCCCCGGGCCTCGAGTTTGACATGTGGTCCAAACCCTGCACGTCTTTTTGACATAATAAGCAACACAACAGCTAGAACATGTAGATGGAGAAATGTTAGCACTTTACTGACTACACGTATTTCACATTATCAGCATATCCCATATCATTAAAATATAACATCCATATATCCCCGGCTCTACAGGGTGCCTCACATGTTGTTTCCATGATCAGCTGACCTTCTCATCACTAAGTCAGACCCGTGTCTACATGTCGAATAAAGACCTCAGACAAAGAGAGCAGTGTGTGTGTGTGTGCAGAGGAAAGGGATCCAGAAGCGGTGGCGATTAAATAAAGTGAGGCCTGACTGGATGCAGAGGTGTTTCTATCCAACACGGCAATAAGAAAGTGACGCCGCAGGCAGCAGCTTGTCAATATCTCACACACACACACACACACACACACACACACACACACACACACACACACACACACACACACTGCGCTGTGATGAAAAGGTGAGAGAAACTTTAAAGTCCGACGGCCTTACAAGAGAAACAAACGAGAAACCGCCTCCACCGGCCGTGAAGATAATCAATTCTGAGTTAATGAAACTGCGCGGGAGAAACGCGGTGAGGTGTTCTGCAGACGGACACATCATAAAGGAACATAAGGATCCTGCAGCACGAGACAAAGCACCCTTCACTCATCGGTAGATAAGGTATCTGAGAAGCGCCCATGAAGCATCCAAACAGGATCATTACGGTGAATGCAAATGGAGGATAGGACGACATTAGGGGAGAAGTCTGCAGAGAAGAGCATCCACTTAGCATCGCAGTGACCTCGCAGTACGGCGATTATTGTACGAGAAAGGAGAGCGACCGTTCAGAAAGACGTTTATCCCGCACGTATAGGAGCTCAAAGCCACTTAAATATGGTGCAAGAGAAGAAGAAAAGGACAGATTATAGAGGAGCACGATGAAGCTACTGCAAGAGGAGGAGAAATGTTTTCTGATGTGAAAAATGTGAAGGTCGATTGCTTTTGTCGTGTGGAATGATCATATAATCATTTAAAGCATGTAGTCTGATTGCCCCTTACTCTGTTCCGTTGTGTGTGTGTCCTGTACGGGTTAACAGAGACATGGGTTGAGGGTTTATGGGTGGATTTGCAAATGGGTAAGAACTCGGGGTTTTATGGTTTGATGAAGGGATGTTTACAAATGCCTTATTGATGGGACCAGTTGCTGTTTCCTGTCATGAATATGTAGCGGGCTGTAGGCTGTGTTCTGGGCCAGAACTTCTTTATCCTAAGTAGCTCTGTTCCTGCATTTGAGATCGATATTAATTGTATTACTTTATTTCAGTCGGACAACTCACGGGTTTCTAAATATGTTTATTAGAAGCAGCATATAGTTTGAGTTTGGCGTCTAGGCTCGAGCCTCATCGCTCCACAGAAGCTGGGGTGGAAGCTGGGGTGGAGCTGGGGTGGAAGCTGGGATGGAAGCTGGGGTGGAAGCTGGGGTGGAAGCTGGGGTGGAAGCTGGGGTGGAAGCTGGGTGGATGCTGGGGTGGAAGCCGGGATGGAAGCTGGGGTGGAAGCTGGGGTGGAAGCTGGGGTGGAAACTGGGGTGGAAGCTGGGTGGAAGCTGGGTGGATGCTGGGGTGGAAGCTGGGTGGAAGCTGGGTGGATGCTGGGGTGGAAGCTGGGGTGGAGCTGGGGTGGAAGCTGGGTGGAAGCTGGGTGGAAGCTGGGTGGATGCTGGGGTGGAAGCTGGGGTGGAGCTGGGGTGGAAGCTGGGGTGGAAGCTGGGTGGAAGCTGGGGTGGAAGCTGGGGTGGAAGCTGGGGTGGAAGCTGGGGTGGAGCTGGGGTGGAAGCTGGGGTAGAGCTGGGGTGGAGGCTGAGGTGGAAGCTGGGTGGAAGCTGGGGTGGAAGCTGGGGTGGAAGCTGGGGTGGAGCTGGGGTGGAAGCTGGGGTGGAGCTGGGGTGGAAGCTGGGGTAGAGCTGGGGTGGAGGCTGAGGTGGAAGCTGGGTGGAAGCTGGGGTGGAAGCTGGGGTGGAAGCTGGGGTGGAAGCTGGGGTGGAGCTGGGGTGGAAGCTGGGGTGGAGCTGGGGTGGAAGCTGGCTGGAAGCTGGGGTGGAAGCTGGGGTAGAGCTGGGGTGGAGGCTAGGGTGGAAGCTGGGTGGAAGCTGGGGTGGTGGGGGGGCAGGCAAGCAGCAGCAACATGAAACACAGCAGCAGGAATATGAAACGCAGCAGTAGCAAGTGAACACAGCAGCAGCAGTAGCAGCGAGGCAGAGGCAGGAAGACCTGGCAGCTTCAATAGAGCGGCATGTTTAGGAGAATGCGTTTGGTTGGTTGAGGACGAGGTGCGTCACGTGTTAATGTATCATTGGTGCTCGAGTTGACTGCCTGAACTAGTAGCTCGCAGGCTTCGCCCCATTAATATAACAATAGACAAACATTGTCCATTAATCATTTATCAGTTTCTCTTGAGGGAATTCGACTTTCCCCCAAAAGCTTTTACCTACCTGCTATAACTAAGAGGCAACACATGCTGTGTGCTTGTTCTGGAAGTGTCTTTCAAGATTACATTTTCTTGTGTTTTGTTTATTTCTCCCAATATATCAAGCATGCAGGTCAGTCAGCATGTTGTCAGTAAAAGCAAAGGAATCTAAACACGCACAATAAAGTGTTCCTAACCATTACCTGGAAGGATGCACGTACGTTGAGAAAATGAATACAACTTTTTTTAGTTGTCACAGTATCACCTCGTCTCCAATTCATAATAATAATAATAATAATATATTAATATTATATAGCGCTTTTCTGAACCCAAAGACGCTTTACATTTGGGAGGGATGGTAGACAAACAAAACAATTCATAAGGTGTTCCTTTCAGATCATGGTCTACCGTGCAACAAAAAAGAAAAATAGCCGTTATTTATTCCAGAGATTTGTCAGCAGAGAGGCAGAAAAAGGCGTGGGTTGCCTCGACTTTAGAAAGAGGTATTTCTGCTTGCATTGTAGACCAATCAGCTGAATGTCTGGTCAGTGAGTGTGTGTGATGACAGAATGAATAATGGTCCAACATGCAGACCTGCAGGCGAGCAGCAGGCTGATGCTGGGATTTAAAGTAAAAGGTTAACCCTCTAATGAACACTGTGTGAAGGAGCACTGCGGGAACAGAGAGGAGGAGCAGTGGAGCATTTAACATATGTCCCCTACATATCAAATCAAATCAAGTTTTATTTATAGCACATTTATAAACGATTTTTAGTCGAGCCAAAGTATTTGTTTAATTCTAAATGTCCAGGAAATGATTGTCTATCTTATGTAGCCCCGCCTGTTTCCCCACTTCCTGTTTAAATGCTTATGTGTTAGTTCTTCCAGCAGCTTAGTAAACGAGGAGATTTATTCAAGATCATTGTCAGAGCACTGATGCGATTGGATGGTTTTACAGCATCAATTCTCTCTTAGTGACTGCAGGATGACATATCCTGCAGTCACAAAACGTTAGCTATCTAAGCTAGTTAACTTAATTAGTTAATTAGCTGACATTAGCATTCAAATGTTAGCTATCTATCTAATTAATTAACTAGCTTACATTAGCATTACAATGGCATATATCTATCTAATTAGTTAACTAGCCTACATTAGCATTACACTGGAAGCTATCTATCTAATTAGTTAACTAGCTCACATTAGCATTACAATGGCAGCTATCTATCTAATTAGTTAACTAGCTCACATTAGCATTACAATGGCAGCTATCTATCTAATTAGTTAACTAGCTCACATTAGCATTACAATGGCAGCTATCTGTATAATTAGTTAACTAGCGTACATTAGCATTACAATGGCAGCTATCTATCTAATTATTTAACTAGCCCACATTAGCATTACAATGACAGCTAGCTATATAATTAGTTAACTAGCGTACATTAGCATTACAATGGCAGCTATCTATCTTATTAGTTAACTAGCTTACATTAGCATTACAATGGCAGCTATCTATCTAATTAGTTAACTAGCCTACATTAGCATTACAATGGCATATATCTATCTAATTAGTTAACTAGCTCACATTAGCATTACAATGGCAGCTATCTGTATAATTAGTTAACTAGCGTACATTAGCATTACAATGGCAGCTATCTATCTAATTATTTAACTAGCCCACATTAGCATTACAATGGCAGCTATCTATATAATTAGTTAACTAGCGTACATTAGCATTACAATGGCAGCTATCTATCTTATTAGTTAACTAGCTTACATTAGCATTAACATGGCAGCTATCTATATAATTAGTTAACTAGCTTACATTAGCATTACAATGGCAGCTATCTATCTTATTAGTTAACTAGCTGACATTAGCATTACAATGGCAGCTATCTATATAATTAGTTAACTAGCTCACATTAGCATTAACATGACAGCTATCTATCTAATTAGTTAACTAGCTCACATTAGCATTACAATGGCAGGTATCTATCTAATTAGTTAACTAGCTTACATTAGCATTACAATGGCAGGTATCTATCTAATTAGTTAACTAGCTTACATTAGCATTACAATGGAAGCTATCTATCTTATTAGTTAACTAGCTTACATTAGCATTACAATGGCAGCTATCTATCTAATTAGTTAACTAGCTTACATTAGCATTACAACGGCAGCTATCTATATTAGTTAACTAGCTTACTACATTAGCATTACAATGGCAGCTATCTATATTAGTTAACTAGCCTACATTAGCATTACAACGGCAGCTATCTATCTAATTAGTTAACTAGCTCACATTAGCATTACAATGGCAGCTATCTATCTAATTAGTTAACAAGCTCACATTAGCATTACAACGGCAGCTATCTATCTAATTAGTTAACTAGCTCACATTAGCATTACAATGGCAGCTATCTATCTAATTAGTTAACTAGCCTACATTAGCATTACAATGGCATATATCTATCTAATTAGTTAACTAGCTCACATTAGCATTACAATGGCAGCTATCTGTATAATTAGTTAACTAGCGTACATTAGCATTACAATGGCAGCTATCTATCTAATTAGTTAACTAGCTCACATTAGCATTACAATGGCAGCTATCTATATAATTAGTTAACTAGCGTACATTAGCATTACAATGGCAGCTATCTATCTTATTAGTTAACTAGCTTACATTAGCATTAACATGGCAGCTATCTATATAATTAGTTAACTAGCGTACATTAGCATTACAATGGCAGCTATCTATCTTATTAGTTAACTAGCTGACATTAGCATTACAATGGCAGCTATCTATATAATTAGTTAACTAGCTCACATTAGCATTAACATGACAGCTATCTATCTAATTAGTTAACTAGCTCACATTAGCATTACAATGGCAGGTATCTATCTAATTAGTTAACTAGCTTACATTAGCATTACAACGGCAGCTATCTATCTAATTAGTTAACTAGCTGACATTAGCATTAACATGTCAGCTATCTATCTAATTAGTTAACTAGCTTACATTAGCATTACAATGGCAGCTATCTATATTAATTAACTAGCTTACTACATTAGCATTACAATGGCAGCTATCTATCTTATTAGTTAACTAGCTCACATTAGCATTACAATGGCAGCTATCTCTCTAATTAGTTAACTAGCTCACATTAGCATTAACATGTCAGCTATCTATCTAATTAGTTAACTAGCTTACATTAGCATTACAATGGCAGCTATCTATCTAATTAGTTAACTAGCTCACATTAGCATTAACATGTCAGCTATCTATCTAATTAGTTAACTAGCTTACATTAGCATTACAATGGCAGCTATCTATATTAGTTAACTAGCTTACTACATTAGCATTACAATGGCAGCTATCTATATTAGTTAACTAGCTTACATTAGCATTACAATGGCAGCTATCTATCTAATTAGTTAACTAGCTTACATTAGCATTACAATGGCAGCTATCTATCTAATTAGTTAACTAGCGTACATTAGCATTACAATGGCAGCTATCTATCTTATTAGTTAACTAGCTTACATTAGCATTAACATGGCAGCTATCTATATAATTAGTTAACTAGCGTACATTAGCATTACAATGGCAGCTATCTATCTTATTAGTTAACTAGCTGACATTAGCATTACAATGGCAGCTATCTATATAATTAGTTAACTAGCTCACATTAGCATTAACATGACAGCTATCTATCTAATTAGTTAACTAGCTCACATTAGCATTACAATGGCAGGTATCTATCTAATTAGTTAACTAGCTTACATTAGCATTACAATGGAAGCTATCTATCTTATTAGTTAACTAGCTTACATTAGCATTACAATGGCAGCTATCTATCTAATTAGTTAACTAGCTTACATTAGCATTACAACGGCAGCTATCTATATTAGTTAACTAGCTTACTACATTAGCATTACAATGGCAGCTATCTATATTAGTTAACTAGCTTACTACATTAGCATTACAACGGCAGCTATCTATCTAATTAGTTAACTAGCTGACATTAGCATTAACATGTCAGCTATCTATCTAATTAGTTAACTAGCTTACATTAGCATTACAATGGCAGCTATCTATATTAATTAACTAGCTTACTACATTAGCATTACAATGGCAGCTATCTATCTTATTAGTTAACTAGCTCACATTAGCATTACAATGGCAGCTATCTCTCTAATTAGTTAACTAGCTCACATTAGCATTAACATGTCAGCTATCTATCTAATTAGTTAACTAGCTTACATTAGCATTACAATGGCAGCTATCTATCTAATTAGTTAACTAGCTCACATTAGCATTAACATGTCAGCTATCTATCTAATTAGTTAACTAGCTTACATTAGCATTACAATGGCAGCTATCTATATTAGTTAACTAGCTTACTACATTAGCATTACAATGGCAGCTATCTATATTAGTTAACTAGCTTACATTAGCATTACAATGGCAGCTATCTATCTAATTAGTTAACTAGCTTACATTAGCATTACAATGGCAGCTATCTATCTAATTAGTTAACTAGCGTACATTAGCATTACAATGGCAGCTATCTATCTTATTAGTTAACTAGCTTACATTAGCATTAACATGGCAGCTATCTATATAATTAGTTAACTAGCGTACATTAGCATTACAATGGCAGCTATCTATCTTATTAGTTAACTAGCTGACATTAGCATTACAATGGCAGCTATCTATATAATTAGTTAACTAGCTCACATTAGCATTAACATGACAGCTATCTATCTAATTAGTTAACTAGCTCACATTAGCATTACAATGGCAGGTATCTATCTAATTAGTTAACTAGCTTACATTAGCATTACAATGGAAGCTATCTATCTTATTAGTTAACTAGCTTACATTAGCATTACAATGGCAGCTATCTATCTAATTAGTTAACTAGCTTACATTAGCATTACAACGGCAGCTATCTATATTAGTTAACTAGCTTACTACATTAGCATTACAATGGCAGCTATCTATATTAGTTAACTAGCTTACTACATTAGCATTACAACGGCAGCTATCTATCTAATTAGTTAACTAGCTGACATTAGCATTAACATGTCAGCTATCTATCTAATTAGTTAACTAGCTTACATTAGCATTACAATGGCAGCTATCTATATTAATTAACTAGCTTACTACATTAGCATTACAATGGCAGCTATCTATCTTATTAGTTAACTAGCTCACATTAGCATTACAATGGCAGCTATCTCTCTAATTAGTTAACTAGCTCACATTAGCATTAACATGTCAGCTATCTATCTAATTAGTTAACTAGCTTACATTAGCATTACAATGGCAGCTATCTATCTAATTAGTTAACTAGCTCACATTAGCATTAACATGTCAGCTATCTATCTAATTAGTTAACTAGCTTACATTAGCATTACAATGGCAGCTATCTATATTAGTTAACTAGCTTACTACATTAGCATTACAATGGCAGCTATCTATATTAGTTAACTAGCTTACATTAGCATTACAATGGCAGCTATCTATCTAATTAGTTAACTAGCTTACATTAGCATTACAATGGCAGCTATCTATCTAATTAGTTAACTAGCTCACATTAGCATTACAATGTTAGCTATCTAGCTACGGCCAAATATGTGGCTCTCGTAATTAAAATTAGAGTTTAATTGAACACCCTAGGTCAGACTTAAAGTGCTGACCTGTGTCTGGAGTTACGGCAGTGAGAGTCTTTATAAAAACATTGTTTTACAGATTGTCAGTGGGATGCATTTGCACAGATGTTTCAGAGGAATACATTTCTATATATGATATGAAACACCTTCCTTTATGCTTACTGACAGAGTGTGTGTAGATGTGATATAACAGAGGTTATGAAATGGCCTTGCCCCCCGTCTCTTTGTTGCCTGCTGACCTTGTGCACCACTGGGAACATCAGTGGAGGTGTGTGTGTGTGTGTGTATTCCACATTTCAGCACACACACGTCTCTTTATGTCCATGCATGTGTGTGTGCGTGTGCGTGTGTGTGTGTGTGTGTGTGTGAGAGGTGTGTGAAGTGAAGAACAAAGCCCCCAGTCAGAGTTCATCCTCACAGCTGTTTGACTGAAACTGAAAATATGTCCTGACTGCCACTCACTGTAGCTTCATCCAGGTAACATAAGCACCAACATGTCATAATTAAAAACTGCTCACCTGTCTTCTTAATTGAACACAGTCTGAATGCATGCAGCTTGATGGTGTTCTCTGTGTCTTTAATTGAATCTAAGGCGTCAGTGCTCATGTGAATCTGACGGTTCTGCTTCAGACACACAGTGTGAGTTCTCATTATCACAGGTCTGGGTGGATCATAAGAGAAAAGCCTTTCTCGAGTCCAACAACTCACAAAGGGATTCAAAGGCAGGTGAAAGCGTGGACGCCACGGGAAAGGAGACACTCAAACTCTGCGACAAGATGGAAACACTTTAAGTCATTTTCTAAATCTATGAGTTCAGCCACAAAATGTAGCATTTATTATTTTGTACATTTTCTAAACAGATACCATAAAACCATCTGAAAACATTTGTGTCTTTTTCTCAATGCCACAGCACCATGATAGAAAACACAAACAAGATAAATCTAGGTGTACGGAGCGGCTGCTGGTCTGAACTTCCACTTACTTCCGAGGTGTTTATTAAACTCTGACCATATAATTAACTTTATTAGGGCCATGCAGTTGATGCATGGACTGTAACGTTGCTACTGTAAACGGGTGCTTGGATTTACTTCGAAACACAAGAGGCAGAAGAACGTTTCCAACAGGCACTGCACTACTATTTGTAGTTTGGTTTTCTACTACAACGTCTTTACATGTTCAAAAAACACATTCATTGTCACATACTGTCTGTCTGAATGTTCCTCTATTCCCCCTCTGGCCATTTCTCAATCTCGAGGATACTGGCTTCTAAGCCAATATTTCAAGGATGCTACGTCATCGAGTGCCGCCGAAGGACTTTTACAATCTCCAGCATATATGGAATTCCACCGAGGCCGCATCC
This sequence comes from Chaenocephalus aceratus, assembly GCA_023974075.1. Classification (NCBI taxonomy): domain Eukaryota; kingdom Metazoa; phylum Chordata; class Actinopteri; order Perciformes; family Channichthyidae; genus Chaenocephalus; species Chaenocephalus aceratus. Next base: position 43,009 of record JAMFTG010001339.1, on the reverse strand, counting down.
TTGGTTTGGGGGAGATTTCGAGGCTGCACATGGGTAGACTTCACGTCCTTAAAATCCCCACAATGCTTTGCGCACGGACCAATTTCAAAATCCCTTGCGGAGAATGGCTGAACCGACGCAGCACACATTGAAATGTTAGTATGTAGTGGCGTAGAACATGTGTTGGTAAATATGTTACTTTGTTACATTTGTTTGTTATCACCAAAAATGTGTTCCGTGAAAGTAAAGCAAGTTCATAATTAGATAGACATCGTGAGGGATTTATTTTCCGTACAGTTTATGTTGAAACCGTTAGAGAGAGTGGCACACTTGTTAGCCTGTTCCATTCTTCTTCGTTTTCCGAAGCCTTGGCTTGGAAGCATACTTGCTTCGTTTCTGAAGGAAGTGACTTGGAAGTACGTGAGCCAGCATCCTCGCGATTGAGAAACACCCACTGTCTGAGTCTCACTTGGTGCCTGTCTCTTTAGAACCTCCCGTCTACTCCCGCCCCACGGGACCTAATTTCTGAAAAGTATGTATTGGAGTCGATGGAGAGAGAAAGATTATCTCTCATCCCGTTTGAATTGAGCCACGAGTTTCACACATGATGTTTCTCGATCTTAAAAAATAATTTCCGTGTCAAAAAAGTCACAGTTTGTCGTAAAACTGCTGAAATAAAAGATTATGAAAAATACACAACTAGAAAGACTACAACTCCCAGAGTCCCGGTCCCGCATGCTGGCTCTCAGGAACCGACTCACTCCCCTTGTGTGTGCAGCTCTCAACGCGCCCAGACTTGGAGTGATTTCCACCTCTTTTAATACTTTCCGCCTCGTTCTGAGAGAAAGAAGTGAAATGTTCAACGTGACGGCCGTCTGGGTGTGTGGTGCATGATGGGAGATGTAGCTCATTGAGCGTTTCACACAAAACAAAGTGTTACTTCACAGTTTTACGACTTGTAAAATTATCTTTTAAATTGACAAACATCATGTGTGTAACTCGTGGCACAATTCAAACGGGATGGAAAGATAACGTTTTTCTCTCCATCGACTTCAATGCATACTTTTTCTGAAATAAGGTCCCATGGAGGAAAGGGAGGGACTTCGCCTCTCTGTTGTGATCTGATTGGCTCGTGGGGTTAGTTGCAGAGGTGGTTCTCTTGGAGATACTCAGATAAGGGCAGCCGCCGTCTAATGGCTTGTTGAATCCAGTATTATCACAAAACATGATGTCTTACTTCACAGTTTGTGGGTTGAAGGCACTCCACGTGTGCACACAACTAAATGAAATGTCCACTTTAATATTTCTCCTGCAGGCCTAACGTGCAGGCCTAACGTGCAGGCCTAACGTGCAGGCCTAACGTGCAGGCTGAAGGAAGCAGTAAATCTCACTCCATCGACAAATACACTGGACCTTAAACACAGTTGTGTGTGAGTGTGTGTGTGTGTGTGTGTGTGTGTGTGTGTGTGTGTGTGTGTGTGAATGTGTGTGTGTGACGAGATGATGATGAAGCACCTCAGTAGAGTGAAATGGTTTTGTCCCTGAAGGGCTTTGAGGTGATTTATGTTTCCTCCGTGTGTGTGTGTGTGTGTGTGTGTGTGTGTGTGTGTGTCTTTAACCTGTATGTCAACATTAAACACTGTCCCTCTTCGCCCTCAGAGAACTGAATAGACCTGTATCTGTGAGGACAGTAACATCAGCATCTTGCCCAAGGCGACAGACATAGGATTTTATTTATATGAGGCTGCGGGAAAATCGACATGTGGTTTATTTAGGTTGAATATTTAACGACTGTAAATTACAACCCTGATAAACTGAGCGACGGCGAGCAGGGAGGAGGCCTGCGTTGTGTTTTATCACCTTCGAACAAGTTGATTAGGAAGTGATCAATTATTTATTAAGAGACTTTTCCAGTTTGGTCCATTTTGCATCATGAATTTAATTATTCAGGTTTTTTTAATTCAGACCAAACAAAAAAAGAATATTCTGCTGATCAAATGTGATTTATTTGTAATTTCAATTAATGAACCAAATAAAGGGCTGAATTCTAAATAAAGAAACCTATATATTCAATTCATATGCAATTAAACCAGCTTTGCAATTTCAACTGAGTAGATTACACATTGATGGCTATCTTCTACCTCAGGGGTTCCCAACCTTTTTTTTTTGGAAACACACACACACACACACACACACACACACAAGGGGGGGGGGCAACAGCGGTAATTAAAGTTTAAAAGTCTACTACTACTTCCCTGATGGCTCCCACAAGATTGCTGACATCCTCGTGGATTCATCTTCTCATCACAGACACATGCATTTCCTAACATTCGGTCTCTATGCTGTAAAATGTATTATCTCTTGGATTTACACACGGCATCTATTGTCCGTCTGTCCGTCCTGGGAGAGGGATCCCTCCTCTGCTGCTCTCCCTGAGGTTTCTCCCATGTTCCCTTAAACTGTGGGTTTTCTCCGGAAGTGTTTCCTTGTACGATGTGAGGGTCTAAGGACAGAGGGTCTAAGGACAGAGGGTCTAAGGTCAGAGGGTCTAAGGTCAGAGGGTCTAAGGACAGAGGGTATAAGGACAGAGGGTCTAAGGTCAGAGGGTCTAAGGTCAGAGGGTCTAAGGACAGAGGGTATAAGGACAGAGGGTCTAAGGTCAGAGGGTCTAAGGTCAGAGGGTCTAAGGACAGAGGGTCTAAGGACAGAGGGTCTAAGGACAGAGGGTATAAGGTCAGAGGGTCTAAGGTCAGAGGGTCTAAGGTCAGAGGGTCTGAGGACAGAGGGTCTAAGGACAGAGGGTCTGAGGACAGAGGGTCTGAGGACAGAGGGTCTGAGGACAGAGGGTCTAAGGACAGAGGGTCTAAGGACAGAGGGTCTGAGGACAGAGGGTCTAAGGACAGAGGGTCTAAGGACAGAGAGTCTGAGGACAGAGGGTCTAAGGACAGGGGGTCTAAGGACAGGGGGTCTAAGGACAGGGGGTCTGAGGACAGAGGGTCTGAGGACAGAGGGTCTAAGGACAGAGGGTCTGAGGACAGAGGGTCTAAGGACAGAGGGTCTAAGGACAGAGTGTCTGAGGACAGAGGGTCTGAGGACAGAAGGTCTGAGGACAGAGGGTCTAAGGACAGAGGGTCTAAGGACAGAGGGTCTGAGGACAGAGGGTCTGAGGACAGAGGGTCTAAGGACAGAGGGTCTGAGGACAGAGGGTCTGAGGACAGAAGGTCTGAGGACAGAGGGTCTAAGGACAGAGGGTCTAAGGACAGAGGGTCTGAGGACAGAGGGTCTGAGGACAGAGGGTCTAAGGACAGAGGGTCTGAGGACAGAGGGTGTCGTATTGTCATACTGATATTCTGAACACACTGTGAAGACCACTGAGACAAACGTAACATTTGTGATATTGAGCTATATAAATAAACATTGATTGATTGATTGATTGAAAAGTCTCAAAATGCTACAACTACTGTCACAAACTGGATGAATGAAGTACTTTACTAACGGAGGATGAAAGCGTAATCAAGGAGATCTATTGGAGCGACTTTGATGGTTGTTGGACTCAGGATTAATTCATCTGGATTCCCGCTGCATGAAGAAATGAAAGGACGGCGGAAGTGGAAACAATTCACAAAGGGATTAAACTGTTTGAAACACGTGCTCAAAGTAAGCCGGATTTTGCCGATGTGTTTATGTGGATTCAAAAGTCGTGAATAATCTACAAAATGGAGGAGAGCGATCTGATCGGAGCAACTGACAAATAATCCATCTGAAGCCGGCATGGACAACGACTGTTTTAAAATGCGCTTATCCAGACGAGCCCGGTTTGGACACTTTACGGCAGAAGAAACATTTCTATAGAAAGAATTATACATTTCTGTCTTTTTATGCCTTTAATACTAACTTCAATTCTTATTCAAATTAATTAATTATTTGTTATATTTTATTGTAATGTAGAGACAAGGCTTTTAGTGACCATCATGTATTGTAAACATGCAAAAAGTCTAAATATGATATTTGGCCTCAAATCATCTGAGGCCTGGCGCCCCCACTAATAGTCAGACAGTAAACCAGGCAGTTCACACCTGTGCTAACGAGAGGTATAGGTGCAACGTGCTAAGAGAAAGTAGATCCAGTTCAGCTCAGTCAGTTATTGTCTTCACTTTTCCAGACAAAGAATTGTGCTGCTAGCTAGAAAAACAACTCTTGACCTACAGTATTCCCAGGGTGCCCCCCCCCTCGATGCTAACCCCTTCTTCTTCTGCAGATTCTTTTAATAAATGATGAGACAGCTTCCCTACGACTCTAACCCCCGAAACCCCACACACACACACACACACACACACACACACACACACACACACACACACACACCCCACCCCCAACTTCTTATATTCCCATACAAGCGCATTCTGGGAGGAGACCCCATAAAAGCAGCACATAAATCCTTCAAGAAGCCCCTCTCCAGCCTGACAACGGGGAGGGGCAACAACAACCACCACAGACATGTTCCTCTGAATAACATCCTGCCGAACGAGGATCTGAATTATTATTTTTCTGAAGTTTTCCGATACTTTTATTGCATTATTCTCTTGTTTTATCAACTGTTTCATGGCAGATATGTGTTGCTGTTGGGTTGAAAGAAGAAAAGCGTTGGTTTCCTCTGTTTAAGGAGTTCAAAACACGATATGTGTCCTCCTGCAAACCAATGAAAAGCAGTCACTGCAATAGAGTGACGCAGTGATGATGCATTTTTGAAAGCCGAGAAGAAAGCATAGCAAGGGTTCCTTTGACAACAATTAATGGGATTTTTCCATTGGATTTTGGAAATGCGATCTCTAGTAAAAAAGCTATTGCTGGGCTATAAAGGAACTACAGCACGGTCACATGACTTCACGTCACCACCGCTAAGCTAAAGGTGGCTAATGTTGGGCTATAAAGGAACTACAGCACGGTCACATGACTTCACGTCACCACCGCTAAGCTAAAGGTGGCTAATGTTGGGCTATAAAGGAACTACAGCACGGTCACATGACTTCACGTCACCACCGCTAAGCTAAAGGTGGCTAATGTTGGGCTATAAAGGAACTACAGCACGGTCACATGACTTCACGTCACCACCGCCAAGCTAAAGGTGGCTAATGTTGGGCTATAAAGGAACTACAGCACGGTCACATGACTTCACGTCACCACCGCTAAGCTAAAGGAGGCTAATGTTGGGCTATAAAGGAACTACAGCACGGTCACATGACTTCACGTCACCACCGCTAAGCTAAAGAGGCTAATGTTGGGCTATAAAGGAACTACAGCGTGGTCACATGACTTCACGTCACCACCGCTAAGCTAAAGGAGGCTAATGTTGGGCTATAAAGGAACTACAGCACGGTCACATGACTTCACGTCACCACCGCTAAGCTAAAGGTGGCTAATGTTGGGCTATAAAGGAACTACAGCACGGTCACATGACTTCACGTCACCACCGCTAAGCTAAAGGAGGCTAATGTTGGGCTATAAAGGAACTACAGCACGGTCACATGACTTCACGTCACCACCGCTAAGCTAAAGGTGGCTAATGTTGGGCTATAAAGGAACTACAGCACGGTCACATGACTTCACGTCACCACCGCTAAGCTAAAGGCGGCTAATGTTTGGCGGGATGACGTTTAGTCGTCTCATTTAGACACTTTCAATTCTCCAGTGGGGTGTTTACTGACTTATTTTATGTCGTAGACCAAAACGTTAAAATCTCTTCTGCTTGTGTTAGCCTCAGACCTTTTTTCAGGAACCAAAAACACATTCAGAACGCCATTGAACTGTAGACGAGGTAAGTGCTAAAATGCTGACTCATTTCCATGTCTAAGGACCCATTCCTGCACCATTCTATAAACCTACAGGAATATACTATGACCTGTGATCTTCGTTGTCCCGGTGAAACCTATAACTGCTTGGTCATTCTCTGTATTTACATGTCGCTTATCCATTAATGCTACACGAGACAAAAGCAGTAGTGCATTCCTGTGGTGTATTTCCGTCATAAATCTGGAGGAAACATCTCTTCACGATCCTTCAGCAGAAACCAGCCTTCACACTCAGAGACAAATAGTCTTTTCCTATTTCCACGCTCCATTCATCTCCTTTAATGACACCTCGGTGCTCTGGTGGTATTACAGTCGAGTCTGAGGAGACATTACATTAGGACCGTCGCTGTATTATCCCCACTTATCTCTTCCCTCCCGGCACACAGGTGCAAATCACAAATGAAGACAATAAAAGAGAATTGGATTGGGCTAACATTTATAACTTGATTGAATACTGCAACAACAACTTGAATGTCTTCCTTTTGTCACTGTTTTCAGTTCTGTTTACCTGCTGTCTACACAATGTAAATATATACATAGTATGTGTATGCATAGGCACATGGGGATATACATGAACATGGATAGGCCCTTGATGCATGGAAAACCACATGGAAGACTTTATAAGGACATATCTTGGTCCGCTCTTAATATTACTTGGATATAAAATATATAATACGGTTTTCATCATTTGAATGAATTATTATTGCTTTGTTTTTTTATTTATTGTGAAAACATACATTTGTAATCTGGGAAAAAGTCCATCTGTGAATGATTAAGTTTAATTGTACTTTATTTATTATTATTACTTCATTATTTTTGATTCTTCTTCTTATTATTATTATTATTATAATGTTTTTGTTTCTTTATTTTCTTTTTCTCATTGCTTTTATTGTATTTATTCCTAATGTAAAAACATGAGTGGATGAATGGAGGCAATAAATAAACAAATAAAGTATAAAATAAATGTTAAACAAGGCGTCTAAATCTCGAGAGATGTGTGTGTGGTTCCAGACGGTAAGAAAGGAAACACAGCCCTATAACCAGCCAGATAACACCCCCCCCCCCATTCCTTTTTTTACTCACTTTATTCCCATTCGGCCCTCCAGCCACAATTAAGTCTACCAATCATATCTCTCATGGAGGCCATTAGGACTGCAGACTCACTGAGGAGGGGGGGGGGGGTGGCGGGGGGGAAGATCGACTGTGGGATATTTATACTGCCAGATAAGCAGTTCCCAAAATATATATATACTACAGCGGCGAGGAGGGGGAGTGAAAATTATACGATGGGAGAGAATCACATATTCAACACGTTCTGGGAGGTGTTAATATCTCTGCTGTGTGTGTGTGTGTGTGTGTGTGTGTGTGTGTGTGTGTGTGTGTGTGTGTGTGAGAGAGAGAGAGAGGTGATGGCTTTATTATCGGCAGCCAAGCAAATACATGAGAGAGAGAGAGAGAGAGAGTAAAATAGAGAGAGAGTAAAATAAAGAGGCCAGATGGGGTGTGAGACGATCCCAAGGACGAGATGCATATCACACAACGCCCCAAAAACACATAGAAAGATACGCAAAATAAGGAGATTTAAGACCGAAAGCTTGAATGGGAGAAAGATGCATGTTGCGTGACTCTAAAAAGCGATTAAAAGAAGAAATGATGGTGCTCCATGAGTTGATGTAATAGTCAAAGCTTACTGAGTGTAGAATACAGTCAAAAAGCTTCTTTACTGGACGTGCCTTGTGTTATTTCTACGTTATTATACGGCTTGGATGAATACTGGATGCTGATTGGTCAATTTGGACATTCCAGAGGTCTGTTATTTTTTTCACAACAGACCGTTGCTAAGGATAACACACCGTTGCTAAGGATAACAGACCGTTTCTAAGGATAACAGAACGTTGCTAAGGATAACAAACCTGTTGCTAAGGATAGAAGACTGTTGCTAAGGGACACAGGAACACAGTATGTTCTCTGGCAGTGTTTAAAGACGGGTTAATGGAAAAATAAAATGTGGACGTCGGTACGCAATGGATCGGACTATTTATATGATCATTGTTAAATCAATCAAATAATTTAAAATCAATATTGTGAGGCAGGTTGTTGGTTTATTTAATATGTGTACTGTGTTATTAGCGGGATAATGTGCATGGTTTGTGAATGATCGTTTTGAACATGTTGGGTTTTTGGTAGTTGCCATCAATCAGAACGGAGTATTCCACAGTAACACGACTAAGTGGGAATACAAGGACATGGAAACTTCGTGGATCAGTTACTTTAAGCCGCTAACAGGGAAAGTTCCCGAGGACAATAAGAAGTGGGTCATGTTGTTAGACGGGCTTATAGTACATCCTGCAAACCAAAAGACAACAACAGTGTGTGTGTTTGGATATGGTTTGGTTTCACTTGTCACGATCTGAAACCCTCAGCATTGTCTCATCCTGTTCAAAGCCCTGACAAGAGAAGATAAGATAAGAAGAAGTACTTTGTTGATCCCAATTTGAGAAATGTTTGTGTTGCAGCCGCATAAAAAGACAAGATAGCTCCTGTATCCATTAAAAGCCATCATGTACACACTGTAATTGACTGCAGTACACACTCACACACGCACACGCACACGCACACACACACACACACACACACACACACACACACACACACACACACACACACACACACCCAAGTCTTCACCCTAAAATTAATGATCCCTCATGGGGACCTCCATTATGTCCCCATAAGGGAGGCGAGTCCCCACACGTGACTATGTAAACAGATGTAGGTCCCCACAAGGATGGTAATGCTAGGCCACACACACACACACACACACACACACACACACACACACACCCACACACACACACACACACACACACACACACACACACACACACATTCAAGGCAGCAATCAAGGGTTTGAAATATTGTTGCGACTTGATTGGGAGTTCAGTGGAAGTTCAGTGGGACTAAGGGAGAGGTAGAGGAAGTTAGATGAGGTGGACCGAGTAGGCAGCTTGTGGTCTAATTGTCCATTTTACCTAAGGTTCCTACAGAGGGAAATGACCCGGATGTCAGCCATGAAAAGAGACGTTCGAATGCTCTAGATCAGGGGTTCCCAACCTTTATCGGGCCAAGGACCGGCAGATACATTCAAAAAAAAGTTGCGGGCCGGTTGTCAATTTTAACTGATTTTAATATTTACTCACCAGCAGCAGCAACAGAGGCTCATTGCATGTAACAGCCTGAACAAATACGAGAACAATAAGCATCCAGAACATATTAACAACGTTTAAAAAAGAACCGGTGTCGTTTTTTGGTTTTTAAACCAAAACGGGAAAACAGATAAATCAACGTTTTGGTTTTGTTTGTACGATTTACGGATAATCGAGTGATGGGAAAACGAGGAGAAGGCGCATTATGAAGGAGGTGTGTGTGTGTGTGTGTGCGTGTGTGTGTGTGTGTGTGTGTGTGTGTGTGTGTGTGTGTGACACTGGCATTTGTTTTCAGAAGATATTATGATAGTGACGTTCGTTCCGGTGCACGTCCGACAGCATTTAGCACTATACATCGAGATTAAGATGAAACTAATTTATTTTGGGAACGCACGCATCACCGCTAAGCTAAAGGTGGCTAATGTTGTGCTATAAAGGAACTACAGCACGGTCACATGACTTCACATCACCACCGCTAAGCTAAAGGAGGCTAATGTTGGGCTATAAAGGAACTACAGCAAGGTCACATGACTTCTCGTCACCACCGCTAATCTAAAGGAGGCTAATGTTGGGCTATAAAGGAACTACAGCACGGTCACATGACTTCACGTCACCACCGCTAAGCTAAAGGTGGCTAATGTTGGGCTATAAAGGAACTACAGCAAGGTCACATGACTTCTCGTCACCACCGCTAATCTAAAGGAGGCTAATGTTGGGCTATAAAGGAACTACAGCACGGTCACATGACTTCACGTCACCACCGCTAAGCTAAAGGCGGCTAATGTTGGGCTATAAAGGAACTACAGCACGGTCACATGACTTCACGTCACCACCGCTAAGCTAAAGGCGGCTAATGTTGGGCTATAAAGGAACTACAGCACGGTCACATGACTTCACGTCACCACCGCTAAGCTAAAGGCGGCTAATGTTGGGCTATAAAGGAACTACAGCACGGTCACCTGACTTCACGTCACCACCGCTAAGCTAAAGGCGGCTAATGTTGGGCTATAAAGGAACTACAGCACGGTCACATGACTTCACGTCACCACCGCTAAGCTAAAGGCGGCTAATGTTGGGCTATAAAGGAACTACAGCACGGTCACATGACGTCACGTCACCACCGCTAAGCTAAAGGTGGCTAATGTTGTGCTATAAAGGAACTACAGCACGGTCACATGACTTCACATCACCACCGCTAAGCTAAAGGAGGCTAATGTTGGGCTATAAAGGAACTACAGCAAGGTCACATGACTTCTCGTCACCACCGCTAATCTAAAGGAGGCTAATGTTGGGCTATAAAGGAACTACAGCACGGTCACATGACTTCACGTCACCACCGCTAAGCTAAAGGCGGCTAATGTTGGGCTATAAAGGAACTACAGCACGGTCACATGACTTCACGTCACCACCGCTAAGCTAAAGGCGGCTAATGTTGGGCTATAAAGGAACTACAGCACGGTCACATGACTTCACGTCACCACCGCTAAGCTAAAGGTGGCTAATGTTGGGCTATAAAGGAACTACAGCACGGTCACCTGACTTCACGTCACCACCGCTAAGCTAAAGGCGGCTAATGTTGGGCTATAAAGGAACTACAGCACGGTCACATGACTTCACGTCACCACCGCTAAGCTAAAGGCGGCTAATGTTGGGCTATAAAGGAACTACAGCACGGTCACATGACTTCACGTCACCACCGCTAAGCTAAAGGAGGCTAATGTTGGGCTATAAAGGAACTACAGCACGGTCACATGACTTCACGTCACCACCGCTAAGCTAAAGGAGGCTAATGTTGGGCTATAAAGGAACTACAGCACGGTCACATGACTTCACGTCACCACCGCTAAGCTAAAGGAGGCTAATGTTAGGCTATAAAGAAACTACAGCACGGTCACATGACGTCACCACCGCTAAGCTAAAGGAGGCTAATGTTGGGCTATAAAGGAACTACAGCACGGTCACATGACTTCTCGTCACCACCGCTAAGCTAAAGGTGGCTAATGTTGGGCTATAAAGGAACTCCAGCACGGTCACATGACTTCACGTCACCACCGCTAAGCTAAAGGAGGCTAATGTTGGGCTATAAAGGAACTACAGCACGGTCACATGACTTCACGTCACCACCGCTAAGCTAAAGGCGGCTAATGTTGGGCTATAAAGGAACTACAGCACGGACACATGACTTCACGTCACCACCGCTAAGCTAAAGGCGGCTAATGTTGGGCTATAAAGGAACTACAGCACGGTCACATGACTTCACGTCACCACCGCTAAGCTATAGGCGGCTAATGTTGGGCTATAAAGGAACTACAGCACGGTCACATGACTTCACGTCACCACCGCTAAGCTAAAGGCGGCTAATGTTGGGCGTGATGACGTTTAGTCGTCTCATTTAGACACTTGTTAGCAACCTCTGTTTTTAAATCCACCAGTGGGGTATTTATTGACATATTTTATATCGTAGAACAGAAATGTCTCCAGCTTGTGTTAACCACAGACCTTATTTCAGGATAACAACCAACATCACATTCAGAAAACCATTGAACATGGAACAGCTAAAAAGGCTGATTAATTTCTGGTTGTAGGACTCATGCCTGCAGCCTCTATTGGACACACAGTTCCAGTGTAACAGACAGGAAGCCCAGAGAAAGCTGTGTCATGGACCTGATGGGAAAGTTAATTACTGCTGCTCTTCATTCCTCAGAGGGCAGTATTTCTCCTCCCTTCTTCCCATCTCTCTTCCTTTGACTAAGCTGTTCTGTGAAGTGTTATCTCCCGCTGTCAGAGCGTTTGGCCCGGACCTTTCCGTCTGCTTCCAGCTCCACGCCGGCCTTCAACGTCAGAATATCTTTCCTCTGAACGCCTTCCCCGAGGTAGATGGAGCACGCAGGAAAAGGCAAACTGATAATAAAGCGCTGCTGGATCGCATCGCATGAACTTTTACCGCTTCTGTTAAACTTCGTCAGACATCTGAAGCTCTTTGAGATTCAGAATGGTTGCTGCCATTAGTCCGTCTGAATGTTGAGTACCCCAACGTTTTATGTTAGAAATGTATAGTAGGGGTCCCCAGCATACCAAATCTGAGTGGTTTTGGAGATAATGGAGGACGCTGAGTCTATGTCTGACACTTTCAGAATCGAAAATTGGTCATATTTGTACCCCCGGCGGTGAGGTGATTTTGATGAGTTTTGGGTTGATTTTAAAGCCATTATTGATCCTAAAAATGTCAGACTTAGATTAAACCTTCTCAACCTTCTGGAACTCCCTCCCCCCGCACATCCGACAGTCAGACACAATCACCTTATTCAAATCCCAATTAAAAACCCACATGTTCAAATCTGCTTACTCACTGTAGTGCTCCCCATTATATGTTTCATTTGTGTCCACTTGACTGTCTCCTCCATGATTTCCTGTTTGTGTTTTTATCTTGTTCTGTTGCCTCTTAGCTTTTATTTTATTTTATTTTTTTTATTTTTTTTTTTTAAATTGTACGGTGTCCTTGGGTGTCATGAAAGGCGCCTAAAAATAAAATGTATTATTATTATTATTAATAACCTCAAAAACCACACTTAAATTGTCCACATCGGCAAAGTATCTACCTATCTATCTATCTTTCCCATTCCAAAGCCAGCGTGAGCTCTTTAATGTGATGTGCTGATATCATGTTCCATGCACTCTCTGCGCGGGCTGGGATAATCCAGACTTTAGGCGATAGAGGATGTGGACGAGTATCGATGTCTCAGTATGCAAACTCACGCTCTGCACACATCCCTTATTAAACATTAATTGAAGCAAATCAAATCCTCAGAGATCAGGTCTGATTTCACGGAGCCGCTGAGTGTAATGTGACTGACTCTGGAATACAGTTATTACTAACGATGGAGACTAATCTGTGTATCGTTCCATTCAAAACAAACTACTTTTATTTCCCCCCGTTCCCACATTACATTCAGCAGCCAGTTATTTCTGAAATGTAATGTTTAAAAGACTGTCTTTCTTTTGTCGTGCATCAAATATATTAACTGGTACACTACGAATAATCATCTGAATGAATGTGTACCTTTTAGATGAGAGCAACCAATCCAGTAATTGCCCTCTACGTCATGGCCCCGCCCCTTTTTGGGTGAAATCACTGTCATGTGACTGGCGGTAAATACAGATGTCTGAGGTTTTCGCCCAATCACATCAAAAGATGTGGAATACAGTGAGTTTCTTTATCTACAAGGAGCCCCGTTACGATGTTGAGCCAGGCAACAATACAATGAGCAGCGTTGATTTATGGTTTAGTTTAAATCAATCGAAGTCGATGTCCCGCAGGCCGCAGCTAAAACTGAAACTGGGATGTCCTTGGTTCCTCAGTGTTTTATATTTTAATGCAGCGTCTACAGCAGTGTTTCTCAAACTTTTTCATACCAAGGACACTTAACCAATACAAAATCACTCGCGGACCACCTAACTCCACAAATATCAAAAAACACATCGTTTTTCTAGAACAGATTACAAATCGCCTGAAAATGGTACAAACAAGTGGCAACATGTGTGAGGAAGGTGTTCCCCTGGGCTATATCATGCCATCAAAACTTAAACTTAAGCTCGCTCCATTGCGGAGATATTCCCGCGAGAGTGCGGAAAACTGAAATGTATTTATTTATTTCAAATGTGAAATGTTACCAATATACTCACGGACCACTAGGGGGCGCTCACGGACCACCAGTGGACCGCGGATCACACTTTGAGAAGCACTGGTCAACAGCCACTACTTTGACTTACGACTGTTTACTATGGCGATTGTCGTTAGCCTCGTTAGCATCATTAGCTGTAATGAAGTGATACTAATATACGTACTGATCTTCGTCCTCTCTTACCCTAACCCTAACCCTAGCCTGAAGACACAGATATTATTCTTTTCTAAATTAAAGCAAAGAAAATCGTAACTTTGGATATTTTTCTGCAAAACGCGACACAGCAGCTTTCAGGGACGATAAATCATGATCATTTGTATATTTTCCGCTTGGTGCTAATTCTTTGTTTTCACCGGAAAGTGGGCGGGGCTGGGATTTAAAGTGGGCGGGGCTGGGATTTAGCAATGCTCCCATCTTTACAGGCTAATTATAACCATTAATTTAAAGGACACCATCAGGATGGATTCCAGAACACGTCCAGTGTTTGAGTCCGAGTCAGAGAAACGTAATACATCGTGTGGAACCTGTGAGTAGATTGAGTGTTCCCAGTGTTCCCAGTGTTCCCAGTGTTCCCAGCAGCTGTAACCCCATTAGTCAGAGCTGATGAACATGGTCACGGCTCATTGAGGTAACAATAAGCTTTATGTTCGGCTCTCAGCGCGACGCAAACATGATTTATATTAATCATCGTGAGATCAGGGAGCACCCGGAACCGTTTAACGTGCTCTGATGTCTCTTTGTACCGCTCTGACGGAGACAACGCGAGGAAAGGACGGTCTGTCTCTTTTTACCGCTCTGACGGAGACAACGCGAGGAAAGTAGAAGTACTCAGATCTTGTACTTGAGTAAAAGTAGAAGTACTCTGATCTTGTACTTGAGTAAAAGTAGAAGTACTCCGATCTTGTACTTGAGTAAAAGTAGAAGTACTCAGATCTTGTACTTGAGTAAAAGTAGAAGTACTCAGATCTTGTACTTGAGTAAAAGTAGAAGTACTCAGATCTTGTACTTGAGTAAAAGTAGAAGTACTCAGATGTTGAGTAAAAGTAGAAGTACTCTGATCTTGTACTTGAGTAAAGTAGAAGTACTCAGATCTTGAGTACAAGTAGAAGTACTCAGATCTTGAGTAGAAGTACTCAGATCTTGTACTTAGTAAAAGTAGAAGTACTCAGATCTTGTACTTAGTAAAAGTAGAAGTACTCAGGTCTTGTACTTGAGTAAAAGTAGAAGTACTCAGATCTTGTACTTGAGTAAAAGTAGAAGTACTCTGATCTTGTACTTGAGTAAAAGTAGAAGTACTCAGATCTTGTACTTGAGTAAAAGTAGAAGTACTCAGATCTTGTACTTAGTAAAAGCAGAAGTACTCAGATCTTGTACTTGAGTAAAAGTAGAAGTACTCAGATCTTGGACTTGAGTAAAAGTAGAAGTACTCAGATCTTGTACTTAGTAAAAGTAGAAGTACTCAGATCTTGTACTTAGTAAAAGCAGAAGTACTCAGATCTTGTACATGAGTAAAAGTAGAAGTACTCAGATCTTGTACTTAGTAAAAGCAGAAGTACTCAGATCTTGTACTTGAGTAAAAGTAGAAGTACTCAGATCTTGAGTAAAAGTAGAAGTACTCAGATATTGTACTTGAGTAAAAGTAGAAGTACTCAGATCTTGAGTAAAAGTAGAAGTACTCAGATCTTGAGTAAAAGTAGAAGTACTCAGATCTTGTACTTGAGTAAAAGTAGAAGTACTCAGATCTTCTACTTGAGAAAAAGTAGAAGTACTCAGATCTTGTACTTGAGTAAAAGTAGAAGTACTCAGATCTTGTACTTGAGTATATGTAGAAGTACTCAGATCTTGTACTTGAGTAACAGTAGAAGTACTCAGATCTTGTACTTGAGTAAAAGTAGAAGTACTCAGATCTTGTACTTGAGTATATGTAGAAGTACTCAGATCTTGTACTTGAGTAAAAGTAGAAGTATTCAGATCTTGTACTTGAGTAAAGTAGAAGTACCAGAGTGTAGGAATACTCTGTCACAGTAAAAGTCCTGCATTCAAAATGTTCCTCAAGTGAAAGTAGAAAGTATTCTCATCTAAATATAGTGAAAGACAGTAAAAGTAGTCGTTGTGCAGATTGGTCCGTTTCAGAATAATATATATATATGTTTTATAATGATTGATCATGAAAGTGTTCTCAAAGCTGGTGAAGGTGCAGCTAGTCTGAAGTACTTTGTAGACTGCAGGGTAGCTGGTGAAGGTGCAGCTAGTCTGAAGTACTTTGTAGACTGCAGGGTAGCTGGTGAAGGTGCAGCTAGTCTGAAGTACTTTGCAGACTGCAGGGTAGCTGGTGAAGGTGCAGCTAGTCTGAAGTACTTTGTAGACTGCAGGGTAGCTGGTGGAGGTGCAGCTAGTCTGAAGTACTTTGTAGACTGCAGGGTAGCTGGTGGAGGTGCAGCTAGTCTGAAGTACTTTGTAGACTGCAGGGTAGCTGGTAGTCTGAAGTACTTTGTAGACTGCAGGGTAGCTGGTGAAGGTGCAGCTAGTCTGAAGTACTTTGTAGACTGCAGGGTAGCTGGTGGATTTACTCCAGGTGGAACTAAAGTCTGATTCAACACCTGATTATATTTACCATCCTTCATCCAGATCTGAGAAGTAACTGAAGGGATTAAATACATGTAGTGGAGGAGAAGTACACCATGTACCTCTGAACTGTAGAGGAGTAAAAGTACGAAGTAACATAAAATGGAAATACTCAAGTAAAGTACAAGTACCTCAAAAATAGTACTTAAGTAAAGTACTTGAGTGAGCGTTACTGTACATCACTGGAAAGCGTTCATTGTGTGCTGCCGTCCTGCTAACTGCCTTTAACATATAGGCCGGTTGCTATGGGAATACATACAGCAATATTCACCCTATTCTTTCGAGGTGACATTTTAAAGTGAAAGCGTCGATCGAGGGCATTTTGAGAGCAGCATCGAGAGTATAGACCGCTGTGTGCTCTTGTTCTCTATGATTGCAGGGCGCATTTTAAACGTCAATACTGTTCGTGCTCATTCAGTCGTAAGAAGCCAATATTGTGATTAATATTAAAGTAATTTGGCAGCCATGGTTTGTTGTTTCTCTCACTTCTTCCTGAGGCATGTTTACCTCCTTTTCCTCCTCCTCTTCCTCTTCCTCTCCGACATGCTTCCTCTTCACTGAGCTTGTTCTATGATCCATGTGCGACCGAGCGGAAGGAATAAGGGCGGCATCGCACTCTCTGCACTCAAACAGAAAGACAACAGGTCCACGAGGAGCCATCAGTACATGAACTGAGCTGCACTTCATCAATGTCCTGTTCAAAGCCTTTTACAGTCGATGTACAGATATAGAGGTTTCTGACATCATCACTTTGTCTCGGTTCATTTTGCGACGATTTCCATTCAATATGAAGCTCTGGGTCTGAACAGCAGAGAGTCGCCGTCCTGCAGGTTTTACACCATGTTACATCAGCTCCATCGTGATGTTGGCCTGCCCTCCCAACACAACGCCAGCATGCCACGAGAGGCTTTTAACGGGCACGCTATTTTTAGGCATATGTTATGGGTCTCAAATATAAATATATGAAAACATGTCTACGATGTGTTTTTATATATTATATATATAAATGTTTTTCTCAAAATACAAACATTTTAGAAATCCCCTCACGCCCCTCTGTTTCAGCCCTGTTTAGAGAAACGCAGATTTTTGGTCCTTAGCTTGAAAAAAAAAATGCCTGATCAGAATTCTACCGGAGATAAAGTTAAATTCTGCTGTGATAAAACGCCACCCTGTTCTAAACCACATCAAGGATTCTCTCTGAAACAGTGCGGAGCTCAAATGCTTTCTCTCTTGCAGGTTTATCACGAGGTGAGTTCCTTTCTTATTTCCTGCTCTTTAAACACGTGCTCTCCAGCACAGGTTAGCTCTGATACCTCCTTCACACCAACGCAACTCCGGTTCAAGCTCCGTGCTAGAGCTTTTCAGGTTCAGAACCGGTTCTTCAGTTTAGCTCCGGCTCTTTTCACACCGCCCAGAGTCCGACTGGTGCTGCGTCGTTGCGTCATTGTTTGCGTCATGGCGTAACCGTTTGCGTGCCTGCTTCATAAAGCTAAACCGCGCCGAAACCCCTCACAGCTGACAACAACAACAACAACAATGGCCGATTGTGCTCCAGCTTCCTCTGCACCTCTTCGGAAGACCAGATTCACAGCAGGTAGCTGGTCTCTTCAGTGGACCACTGCTGCTCGTTAAGTTTCTCCATCGTTGTGTACAAACTGGATAAAACGCCGG
>JAMFTG010001339.1:0-20000 GCA_023974075.1 Chaenocephalus aceratus | reverse complement strand
TGGTTTGCAATTCGCCCAGCCAATCAGAAATTGGTACGGGAAAAGTACTCCGGTAGAAAGCGGCTTATAGATAGCCAGTTAGCTTGTAGGCTAACGTTCAGTCGATAAGTATACGGACAGGTTCATTTACTTGGTCTCTATGGTAACTTGTTCTTATAGATGTCAGCACTTTGTCTTCTGGCAGTCAGAGTTATTATAAACAGTCCACACGAGCTTTAGTCTGGATGATGTTCTGGTTCTTTCCGTAGCTCCTCATAGCAGAGCATCTCCACCACGAGACACTACAGTTATACAACATGTCCTCACATGAGATGTCATCCTGCAGCCACCGACAGAGGATGCTGTTAAACCATCCTGTGAATAATCCCAAATCAAATGCATTGTTTACAACGCTGCTAGTGCTGAACTGGAAGAACACATGTTGCCTTTTAACCAAAGTATAGTAGTCTTTAAATACATATATTTGCAACACGTTCCTCGTACGTGTGAACCTTCCTGGCAACAGACCTGATCTGCCTCTGAATGAAAAGCGTCTTTGTCTCCCACAGACCGAGTAGGAGATACTGTAACCTCTGGTCTGCGGCGACCCTTCACGCAGCGAGACAACACTCCGGGCCCTCGTTGGCACAGAGACATGAAAACACTTTTATATTGAAGGCCCCGCTGGGAGGAAGTGTTTATAAAAAGCTCCTCTCCAATCTCCGGCTGGGATGTAGGAAATACCACTCTCTCTCGATGCTTTAAAAATAAAGCTATTCTGATTTTTAGGACAGAAGAAAACAGCTCGATATCATCGAACACGAGGACTGTCTGTGAGAGAAGAGTTGTTTACTGATGGACTGCAGCTCGTATGAATATATTCTCCTCTTCCCCGTCACAGGTGAAATGCTTAACACATATTACATTTTAAATACGAGGCATCTCATCCACTGCAACGGATACATAGAGACACATATACAGCATGTATTACGTATGCTAATTAGTCTTTGTTACCATGGGAGCTTGTCCCATGGTAACTACAGGGGTGTGTCCATGCTGTTCTAAGAATACCTGTGAGAGTGAGTGTGTGTGTGTGTGTGTGTGTGTGTGTGTGTGTGTGTCTGTGTGTGAGTGTGTGTGTGTGTGTGTGTGTGTATGTGTGTGTGTGTGTGTGTGGGGGGGGGTGGATCATATATTATAGCTGCAGTACAGGCTGCTGGCGGGGGGGTTTAATCAGGCCGCTGATGAAGAGGGTCCTCTGGGACATGCAGCTCTCTGTGTCTCTCAACCCCCTCTGGACCGGGACAGCCCCCACCTCATCACCCTTTAGCCTCAACACCATCTCCCCATCTCCCAGCCCCCTACTCACATTCCCATTCCCATGTTTCTCCCAATGTGTCCTCCCTTCTTCCCCGTTGTTCTTAAGGCCCTGACACACCAAGCAGTCACCAGAGGACTAGCCGACGCTGAAGTCGGCTGTTGCCTGGCCGTGTTCTCCTGCGTTTTGGCCATGTGTCGCACGGGAACACACCGCACCGACTTCAGTGCGTGAGTGGCAATAACTCTCCTTACCAGCAGGCGGCGGTAGTGTGTATTCGTCATTCAAAAGAGGCAACAACCGGAAGACAGAGAAGAAGAAGAGTATCTTTTCTCCGTAATATCATACAGAGCTGGCCTCTCCTGGATCAAGGTGATGAGCAGGTCTTCGTTTGCAATCATTCCAGATCGCCATGATGAGATGAAAATGAATAGCAGTCTGTGTGTGCCTTCTTAAATCGTTTGTTTACGTCCCTCACTTCCGCTTCGCTTCTCATGCACTGATTCGCTAGCTGAACAGCCAATCAGAGTGATTATTTGGTCCGACTGCCAGACCCGATGCATGGCCGATTCAACATGTTGAATCGGCCATGCATCGGGTCTGGCAGTCCAAATAAGGCGTGTCACGGTCGACGGTGCGGGACACACCAACCTGACTACGGCGCCGCGAATGCCCGACAGCCTCTGACGGCCTCTGACTCCCAAAATCGGGTTGGTGTGTCAGGGCCTTTAGTACAGAAAGATAAGTCTACTAAACTGTAACTCTGGGGTGTCCAAACAACAACGGTGTCCATTTGTAATTGGCCCGAAGCAATACGTATAATCTGTGTGTGTGTGTGTGTGTGTGTGTGTGGTATCTGTCCGTGTGTGTGTGTGTGTGTGTGTGTGTGTGTGTGTGTGTGTGTGTCTGTCTGTCTAACATTGTTCCAATCACATGTCATGGGTGCCACTGACCCTAATAAAATGAATAAAAAGCTTCAAACACACACACACACACACACACACACACACACACACACACACACACACACACACACACACACACACACCTGTACCACCCTCCTTTGTGCCGAGCGGCCCCCCAGCATATGATGGATGTGACAGGGAGGGCCCAGCTGATGGCTTCAAATGGCCTTTAAGGACCGGGAAATGCCATGTTTTACATACACACACACACACACACACACACACACACACACACACACACACACACACACACACACACACACACACAGAGATGTGTCAGCAGAGGCCCGCTGCATCTACAGGTATCAAATCTGTTGCTGAATCCGACCTTTGTAAATGTTGCCTTTACCTGATGATTATAATATTACACGGTTTAGTTTCACACTCGAGGGCGATCTGATCAACGTGCAGTTACATCAATCGATGAGGTCAACTTAACGTCAGCGGTGGACAACACACATTAGATCTCATCGTTAAAGAAAACCTGGAAACTCGTTAAGTGGCTGGAACAATTCCTGAAGTAACTTAATAAGCAGAAGTAATACGATTATTTCTAAATAAATACATTTCACACAATGTCAGGTAATTGGTTTAGCCTTTGTGTGTGTGTCTTAACCCCGAAGTGCATACACTCAAGGGTCCTTGAGTCCTTTGACTAATGACTATAGAAATGAATGACCACTTCTCTAACACTGAGAGACATCACCCGGTGGCTTGTTGTCTCAGCTGGGCGGTGCAGGCAGCAGGTTCTTCTGTCTCTTCGCTAACAAGGAGGTCAAAAGTCTGCTGCAGGGAAAACGCCTGTTACATATTCACAGAGAGAAAGTACACCGGTCACTGCTGGAGCTTCATTTAGTGTTCAGCCACTCATCTTACATTTTCAGGAACCCATCCCTCTTGTCACAGCCGGGAAACTTCAATCTAATGTAACACCTTTGCCTCCCGGTGCTTCATTCAAACACAGACTGCATATCACAAACACTTAGTAACTTTATCTGAGGATACGTCCACTCTGAATTACATTAGTCTGTTCAGACACTTCCTACACACACCTGATCCCAGCTGTCTGTCTGTCTGTGTGTCTGTGTGTGTGTGTGTGTGTCTGTCTGTCCCTCTGTCTCTCTGTGTGTCTGTCTGTCTGTCTGTGTTATTTACAGAGGTGGGAAGTAGTGGAGTACAAATACTTAGTTACTGTACTTAAGTACATGTTTCTGGTATCAGTACTTTACTCCACTACTTATTTTTCTGACCATTTTTACTTTGACTTTTTACATGTTGAACTCAAATACCTGTACTTTCTACTTCTCACATGTTGAACTCAAATACCTGTACTTTCTACTTCTCACATGTTGAACTCAAATACCTGTACTTTCTACTTCTCACATGTTGAACTCAAATACCTGTACTTTCTACTTCTTACATGTTGAACACAAATACCTGTACTTTCTACTTCTCACATGTTGAACTCAAATACCTGTACTTTCTACTTCTCACATGTTGAACTCAAATACCTGTACTTTCTACTTCTCTCATTTCCAAACAGCTGGTTCCTTTAGTCTGAATGTGTGTTGGTGCGTGATCATTATTCTTTAGAGTCACTGCGTGCCTATTGGTTGGAACACGATCCGTGTATCCATCACTTCCTGGTCTTCTCTAAAGAAGAGGGACCAATGGAAACGTTGTCATGTTGCCGTTGGTCACCATGGAAACATTCATTAGCTAACAATGACATTATTGTTCTATTGATATAAAGGGAGGTCAGGTACTCTTTAAAGCAGCTGCTAGCTATGGGTACTTTTTACTGAAGTACACTTCAAAGCCTCTTTGCTTTGACTTGAGGAAAGAAGTTTAGTCAGTACTTCTACTTTCACCAGAGTATTTTTAAACACGCGTATCTGTACTTCTACTTGAGTAAAGGATGTGTGTACTTTTGCCTTCCCTGGTTATAACCACAGTAGCAGTGGCCGGGCAAAGGTCCGCTGTGTGTTGGCAGGCTAAAGAGGAGTGATTACAGCTGAGGAGACTTTGGCCCGGGGGCAGCAGGAGACGGATGGAGGCCAGACAACAGAGCAAGTGACTAACAAGGCGACCGCTGAGAGGAAGACGATACATGCTGAGAAAAAGACACACAGCAGGATATCCAAGTCCATTTATCTTGAGACTTATAGAGAAGATAAAAGTCTTTCTCCCTCACATGACCTCTGACTTTCAAATAAACTACCAGGCATGAAACTTGGCATGCATGAACTCCTGTCATGTCTATAGAGGGATGAGTTTAGTATGCTGATCCAGGAAGTTATTATTGCAAGGGTTCCCCCAACAAGAAGCCAAGGGGATTGTTCACTTGGATTTCAGAATTTTGCAGAAAGTAAATCTTTGGCATACACACATTTATGATATTTTGGTTTCAGCAGGATAATTGTCGAGGTAAAAAGCTAACGTTAGCCAACTACTGCACGGTCGGGTCACATGACTTCACGTCACCACCGCTAAGCTAAAGGAGGCTAATGTTGGACTATAAAGGAACTACAGCTCGGTCACATGACTTCACGTCACCACCGCTAAGCTAAAGGCGGCTAATGTTGGGCTATAAAGGAACTACAGCACGGTCACATGACTTCACGTCACCACCGCTAAGCTAAAGGCGGCTAATGTTGGGCTATAAAGGAACTACAGCACGGTCACATGACTTCACCTCACCACCGCTAAGCTAAAGGCGACTAATGTTGGACTGTAAAGAAACTACAGCACGGTCACATGACTTCACGTCACCACCGCTAAGCTAAAGGCGACTAATGTTGGACTGTAAAGAAACTACAGCACGGTCACATGACTTCACATCACCACCGCTAAGCTAAAGGAGGCTAATGTTGGGACTATAAAGGAACTACAGCACGGTCACATGACTTCACGTCACCACCGCTAAGCTAAAGGCTAATGTTGGGCTATAAAGGAACTACAGCACGGTCACATGACTTCACGTCACCACCGCTAAGCTAAAGGCTAATGTTGGGCTATAAAGGAACTACAGCACGGTCACATGACTTCACGTCACCACCGCTAAGCTAAAGGAGGCTAATGTTGGGCTATAAAGAAATTACAGCGCGGGTCACATGACTTCACCTCACCACCGCTAAGCTAAAGGTGGCTAATGTTGGGCTATAAAGAAACTACAGCGCGGTCACATGACTTCACCTCACCACCGCTAAGCTAAAGGAGGCTAATGTTGTGCTATAAAGGAACTACAGCACGGTCACATGACTTCACGTCACCACCGCTAAGCTAAAGGTGGCTAATGTTTGGCTGTACAGGAACTACAGCCCGGTCACAAGCAACCTCCGTTTTTAAATTCACCAGTGGGATATTACTGACGTATTTTAAGTTGTAGAACAAAACGTTACGATCTCCTCCTAATTTCACACCAAAAATACATTCACAAAACAATTAACTTCCAGATCAGGGAACCACAAATGCTAAAATGCTGACTCATTTCCAGGTTTAAGGACTCCTGACCACTCTATTAAGCACTTTAAGGATCTCTATGAGGGGGATTAACATCAGTGTTTTGGTTTTGAAGTGACATGCTCTTCCTAGTGTCTCTGTTCTCCTCTTATCTCATGTTTCCTCAGGTCAGCGTAAAGAGGAGGAGGGTTTAGCCTCTCCTCTGCAATTCCTAATGAGGCTGTGTGTGTGTGTGTGTGTGTGTGTGTGTGTGTGTGTGTGTGTGTATGTGTGTGTGTGTGTGTGTGTGCGCGTGTGTGCGTGTGTACATTACTGAATGCTCTGGCCTTGTAATGGGTGCCTCATTGTATCACCATGGATACAGCTGGATGTCAATGTAGAGAATCCCATTATGTCCCGTTTGTCCCGCTGGAAAATCCTTAACAAGGAAATCCTTCCAGGCTGATTTCACGTCTAATTGCGCACATGAGCAGGAGAGTAAAGAGAGGACACAGACCTCTCACTCTGCCAGGGATTTATGAACCTTGGTCAGACGTAGTAAGAAATACATTATCTCATATAAGGCCCGTAGCTCCAGGCAACATTATTCAAATCACGTGTTTTGTCCAAATAACATTTTGAAAATCTGGTCAATTTAAAATGATATTAAACGGATAGAAGCTATAAATCCTTACAATAGATTTGAACAAAGAGCACACACATAAGATAATAGAGGAATTGTCGAAACAGACATGTTTTAACAATCCCCCCGCCACAGGATAGATAACATAAGTGGATTTCAAGTCAATCAATCGAGTTTCATTTATATAGCCAAATATCACAGATCGCAACCGGCAGGACAACAGCAAGTCACTTTTGTAAAGCTCTATGCCTGGAGGAACAATGGGAGACCGAGCCTTCTGCTCGTTCGCCCCGCGCCTCTGGAACTCCCTCCCGGATCAGCTGAGATCTGCCCCTTCCACCGAGGTCTTCAAAACCGGCCTTCAGACCCTCTTCTTTCGGCAGGCCTTCCAATAAACTTTGAGCACGGTACACCTGGAGTACTGCCATTGTTATCGCTATCTCCGACTTTTATTTTTGTAGTCTATTTTATATTTTATTTATTCATTTCTTATTATTATTACAATTATTTGTTTAATCTCTCAAAGTGTATCCCTTGTTGTGAAGCACTTCGAGATTTGTCTTGGCAGATGAGAAGCGCTATATAAATTAAATATATTATTATTATTATTAGGTTAAAAACTCGGGGTCGTTTAAACTCTTAAATACTTCCTTTTCAGATCAAGTCTAAAATGTTTCTTGCATCACAGCAGCTCCAACAACTAGAACAAATACATTTAACATAACAATAAAATAACGAAATAAAATATGTGTAAGCTTTAAGTGGTTCTCAACTGGTCCAGCTTCAGGACCCACGTTCTTCCTTCGTCAATAAATCGCGACTCAAAGTTTTGAACCTCTCGAATTTATTTTACAAAAATAGTGCAGTAATGCTTACGCTCCTCAGCATACCTCTATCAGTAAAGTGAAGTTCAGTGCATACGTTTCCAGTATATGTAGTCCATGGGAACAAACCCACATCTCAACACTGTTCTAGTGCCATGCAAGCAGAATATATCACTTCACAGAGCTAAAGTATGCTTTTTAAACAAGTTCAATTCTAGAATCAACTGTAATAAATGAAAAGGCACACTTGGAGCCAATCCTGCAACTTCCCCACAAGTGAAAAAGGTGACATGTTGAAAACCCAGCTTAATGTACTGCGTTAACGTACATTAAGTTAACTCCGTTTACTTTTAGGATTGACTTCTGTGTAAAACCGTGTATCTCTGGTTTGATGGAAACAGTTCATATTGAGAGATAATGCTAATGTAGAGATATTAGGAATTATGACGTCATCCCGATAAACCCGATACCAGTATTAATAGCCCCGATAATATACAATATATTTTTTGGGTAAAAAAAAAGAAACAAATACTGTGGTATTAGTGGATTGGGATGAGGGGCGCTTGTTTTTCACTCGGCTCCTCCCGTTTTGCCAGCACTGTGGTATTAGTGGTTTAGGAAGAGGGGAGTTCTTCACAAATCCAGCGCAAAATACACATGCGTTAATCGCGTTAAAATAATTAGTGGCGTAAATCTTTTTTATTATCGGTTATCGGTATCGATATCGGTATTGAGAAGCAGGAAGTTATCGGTATCGGTTTCATAAACCCAATATCGTGCATCCGTTATGGTAGGCTGAGAACCAATTTCCCCCGTGTCTTTGTGTTAGTATCAAGAGCAGTAATATCCCTCCACTCGCCCACCCTGTCAGAGGGGCTTCACGGAGATATTAACACTGTATCTTCAGAGTACAAGCAGAAGAAAATACATATTTCTCGCTTTCTCAAGTTGAATAATTCGGCAACACAAAAACTGTTTTCACTTTATAGTTACAGAGCCCCCCCCCCGCCCCCCGCAGTGTCCCCCCCCGCAGTGACCTTTATCAATCAGGACCTCTGCGTCCGGTGGTTATTAGCATCTTCATTTCATTCAGAGCCCGTCAGAAGGACACCAGGGACAACATTGATCCGACTGATGCATGGCGTGTCACAGCGTGTGTGTTTGCATATCTGCATCTCCCGTTTACAAGCAGCGACTCTGAAACCCAGCGTGCAGTCGCACAATGAGCGGACACACACAGAGGGTGAAAGGTCAAATTGCTACTGATGAAATGTTCGTATGCGTGCTGGTGTACACCTACTGCGGGGGGGCCTGCGCACACACACACACACACACACACACACACACACACACACACACACACACACACACACACACACTTGTTCCTACTCCAACAGAGGGAGATGAAAGAGTGTGTGGGTTGGAAGATGGGTGGATGCTGGGGGAGTAAAGGGGGGAGGGGGGGAGAGAGCGTGGGCGACTGACAGACAGACAACAAAGAGCGGCGCTGCCCTCGAGTTCAGAAAAGCCCTTTCAACCATCATCGAGCAATGTGCATGAAAACACACACGAGCATACAGCAACACACTCCTAAATGTGTGTGTGTGTGTGTGTGTGTGTGTGTGTGTGTGTGTGTTGGGATCATTAACCCTAACTATAAGGTAACACTCGGACCCAAAGGCCCAGATACCCAAACATGGTATTAAAGTTAAAATCAAAGTCAACTTTATTGTCAGTCTTTCAGTGTGTGTGTACAGACGGAGAGATCGAAATACCGTTTCCCACAATCCCGAATACAAAAACAAATATATATACAAATATGCATGCAAATATATATATACCTATATATAGCGCGCCCCAGGGCTACATTTTTAAAGACCGTGGTATCGATAAGCTCCGACTTTATCGGTATTGTTATCGGTACTGGAGACATTTATAATATATATATAGAACAGATTTCATATAATTATTGTTACATAAAGTATATCTTTCAAATTTGATCGAACCCCGTTTGGCCACGTGAGTATTTCAGTGCTCTTGAGGAGTGGTTAGTAGCTTCATGGTGTAATGCACTCATGGATAAAAAGCACCAGCGAGATGGACCGTAATGTGAGAGCTACAAAGCCAACATGAAGGAGGAATTGAAAGGCTGGCGTCGGGCCAGGATGGAGCCTCGTTTCTCCAGAGGGACTCTTTAAGAGACACCGTGCAGCATCAGAGCGGCAGAGACGTCTCTTAGGGACGGCTTGTTAGTGAGAGCAGGAACAAGAGAAAACTCAAAATGCAGAGAAGCTCAGCCACAACCAGAGCACCGCGAGCAGGCTCTCATGAAGGACGCAGCTGGTTGTAAACAGACGAGGAGACGAGTGGATAGGAAGCATCAATAAGTTAAACAAGGGTGTAATGTCGTTTTTGGGAGACGGGTGGGGTTAAATAAGTGTACGCTTCTTCCCCTTTTCAGATGTCTAATATATAATTTAAGTCAATAATATCTTTGTTTATCAATTTGATTCTGCTTACATTTGTATAGTATCATAATTCTCTTCATTTCATTTTTTGTATTATTGTTTTACGCAAAGGAATCAAATCAAGTGTCGCTCGAAGGAGGATAAAGCCACGTTACGCACCTGAAGATTTGCGTCCTACAAATAAATGCCGAACACAAATCTGTTTCGCATTCAGTGGAACGAGATCAGTTGTATCGCCTGCTGGGACATCCTGATCAAATCAGTCCGTGGACATGCGAGTACATTATACAAATAAAGATGACATTCCATTCCACTCTCTGTATCGCCAGCGGTAACCGTGCACTGGAGCCTTGTCGTCTGTTACAGTCACTCGTTCTGCTCCCATGCAGACGGGGCTAAATGAAGCATTTCTATCACTACATTATGACTGCTCTCTCCTCCTCCAAAGTGACTCCTAACTACGATGCCGTGTTCCCAACAACGGTGAATAACGGTCGTTTGCTCGAGCCTCAAACCTGAAACCCAGAGAGCAGCTGTTCAAGAGAGCCGTCCAGGTGTTTGACAGAAAGCCTCATTCACACCACCTCTGCGCCGTCCTGGAGAAACGCCATGTCTTGAGTTTTGACCATTTGAAGTCTTTTAAAAGTAAGTGTTTTATTTATAAATGTTTACATGGACCTGCCCCCCCCCCCCTCATCCACAGAAACACACTGGACGCTGCACTGGGTCAGAAACCAGAGGAGACTGCGAGGTCCACCGCAGACGGACCACTTTCGGTCAACATGTCCTCTCCGTTAAAGACAGCTCGTTCTGGAACAGCGTCCCAGCGGAGACACGGGATCGTCCCGCTCTCAAAAGCTTCAAAGGTCAACTCGAAGAATGGCTGAGAAGCAACCAGACGTGCGGTCACCACTAACTGCACTTTAACACGGGGGTATCTCCTCTTGCCCTTAATGTGGTAGCTGCTATAGTTACTGCCATGTGGTAAATACCTGTGTGCTGCTCTGGCTCTTTTGCATATCATGTATTTATGTGTTGCTATGGTTACACATGTCATGTTCTTATATGTTGTATGTCAGGGACTACGGATGGAAATGAGCTCAAAGCTAACATCCGGCATATTTACGCTTGAAGCATTGTTTGTCTAAAGTGTTCATTAATGTGCATTGGCCTGTTCAAATAAACGATTAAATTAAGAAATAATAATAATATCTGATTTATCTGGTGAACACATGACGGTTTCTGCCTGGAAACAAGGCATTTTAAGACTTTGAGGAACTGTGAAAGACACTTTAAACTGTTTTCTAACATTAAGGATCAGATGATTCTCTCTGGGGAACTTTTGAGCACCTCATAGTTAGTAATATTAATGAACAAGGCAGTGTCTTTTGAGTCCTCAGTATGCCTTTTGATCCGTCTATTACAATCTCTTTCCATTGATCTACTCAGACGGGTAGTTTACCTGTTTCCCTTTCTCGAAAATAAGAACGGATGACAAGAGGAAAGAGGCGTGATCGTTGACTGCAGGATGTGAAGAACTGAAAGGATGGAGAGCTGTTCAGCTGGCTGTGTTTAATGTGCAAAAACACTTTGGTTGGACATAATTTACATAATTGCTGCACTTATCGCTCAATCACGGAAAAAGTATGAGGAGCCGCCCGGCGAGAGGACAGTCGTCAAGGCAACTGAGGCGAGGATCAACGGGAGCACGGCCTCGGAAATAATCAGGAACGGGAACGTGGATGGGAACGTGGGAGGGGAACGGGGACAGGGACGGGAACGTGGACGGGAATGTGGACGGGAACATAAACATGGACCTGAACAGGGACGGGAACGTGGACGGGAACATACACATGGACCTGAACATGGACGGGAACGTGGATGGGAACATAAACATGGACCTGAACGGGGACGGGAACGTGGACAGGGACGGGAACAGGGACGGGAACATACACATGGACCTGAACATGGATGGGAACGTGGACGGGAACATAAACATGGACCTGAACGGGGACGGGAACGTGGACAGGAACATACACATGGAGCTGAACATGGACGGGAACATAAACATGGACCTGAACAGGGACCGGAACGTGGACAGGAACATAAACATGGACCTGAACAGGGAAGTCAATAGTTGCGTCTCACTTCTCTTAA
This sequence comes from Chaenocephalus aceratus, assembly GCA_023974075.1. Lineage (NCBI taxonomy): Eukaryota > Metazoa > Chordata > Actinopteri > Perciformes > Channichthyidae > Chaenocephalus > Chaenocephalus aceratus. Next base: position 8,205 of record JAMFTG010001339.1, on the reverse strand, counting down.
CTTGCATCCCTGCGTCCCTCACTTGCGTCTTTTCCTCATGTCTTAGTTCCTCCCACCAGGGATGCATTAAGAGACACAAGGAAACCACGAGAAGAGAGAGGAAGCAAGGAAATGTGTTTGAAGAGGGACTTTCCTTAAGATGGCGCACAAAAAACAACTTCCAATGACAGCGAGGATCAAGGAGCGAGGAAATGACTTGAGAGGAGACTTGAGATCGACCCATTCAGTCTGAAAGAGGACATCCCAGTGCAGGAAGGCGAGGTCACTTAAATATATTCACCTGTAGAGCGCTTCCACATTGTCTCATGCTGTGTCGGTACTTCCAGTTAAAGTGTCCCTGCTATTCCATTGCATAGCGTCACCAGCTTTATCGACCTTTACCTTTAAGAAACTGCTTTTAGGCTTTTTAATGAACGCAACAACACTCTTAACGCGAGGAGCTAACAACTTTTATTACCATTATGTGACGGATCTATCCTAATAACGCATATTTGGGCATTTGGGAATAAACACAGTTCGCCACTGCAAGTTTAGGAATAACATATAAGATAATAAATCTAGGTTATATTACGAGAGACATTTATTTGGCCATAGCTAGTTAGATAGCAAAATTCGCTAGTTAGCTTGTAGCTAATGTAAGCTAGTTAGCTTGTTAGATAGCTAATGTAAGCTAGTTAGCTAGTTAGATAGCTAAATTCGCTAGTTAGCTCGTAGCTAATGTAAGCTAGTTAGCTTGTTAGATAGCTAATGTAAGCTAGTTAGCTTGTAGCTAATGTAAGCTAGTTAGCTTGTTAGATAGCTAATGTAAGCTAGTTAGATAGATAGCAAACTTTAGATAGCTTGTAAAGTAAATAGCTTACTGGCTTGTTAGATATATAAAGACAACGTTAGTTATTTTGTAAAGCAGATAGCTAACTGTGAAGGTAGTTAAATAGCACACAGTTTAATTCAGTCTCTAGGTTAACTTGTTTTTATAAATGTCAGCACTGTAGACCTTTGTCTCTCCTTCCTGCAGAGAGAGTTATTACATACTGTTGACATTAGCTTTAGTCTGCGGTCCGACCGGCTCATATGTTCTGGTTCTTCTCGTAGCTTCTCATAGCAGAGCAGGGGTGTCAAACTCAAGGCCCGGGGGCCAAATCCGGCCCGCGACTTCATTTTATGTGGCCCTGCAAGAGCTTGCAAAGAATATAATACGTTTATTATACGGTTACATGCCACTTTACAGAAGCTGGTTGCCCATAAACTACATGTCCCACAATGCATCTCGTTTTGTGACATGCGCACTGAAGAGACTTGCAATTATTTGCCCTGGACTTCTGCTTTCAGACGTAGTTAATTACTAAATTATTATCCTATCCGATAATAATCTAATTCAGAGGCAATAATGTAATATAATACATTATTTTATATATATATTATATATTTATATAGTTACAACTGGCCCTTCGTGTGCAACCTTTATGCGAATGTGGCCCGCGATGAAATTGAGTTTGACACCCCTGATCTGGACTCTACAGAGTTATAACAAACGTCCTCATATGAGATGTTCACGTCACCCTGCAGTCACTGGTCGGAAAGGAGGTGGGGTGCATAATAATCACTAAGAATAGAAATGCTTGTGTTTCTGCTGCAGGTGATGAAGTAGCGTCGTGGTAATGGTCTCCTTTAACTAGAGTCCAGCTGAGGGGCAGCTTCTGCCGGTCTGCTTAACCTCCGCTGGCCACGAGCACATTAACTCTAATGAGTTCATCTACTCTGTGTGTTCACAGAGAGATGAGTGCCGAGCTCTGGCATACATCCACTCTGTGTGTTCTCTCTTTATCTCATGTCCACATTCCCCGCCGCCCCGTCTGTGTCTTAGCTGCAGCAAAGGTCATCTTGCATTTCAAAAAGTAGAACATATTGTGTTTTTTCTGTGATTAGCAGCAAGCGTGACATTTAAACCGCCGAGTCACGCTCAAACCAAGCTCCCTCCCAAAGAGACGGGATCCAGCGCACACAGAACACACGTACAGACATCCCTGCACAGGTCAGAAGGCTATCTGATCGTATGCAAGTAAAACATGGTGTGTGTGTGTGTGTGTGTGTGTGTGTGTGTGTGTGTGTGTGCATGTGTGTGTGTGTGTGTGTGCATGTGTGGTGCATGTGTGTGTGTGTGTGCCGGATTAGCACCGTGTCTGAAATATGAAGCAGCAGCAGACGCTCACGTGATGCCAGCAATCTGTGGCCATGCTCACCGAGACAACAACAACCAGGCCTGCTGACGCTTTGCACACACACACGCACACACACACACGCACACACACACACACACACACACGCACGCACGCACGCACACACACACACACACACTTACACACACACACACGCACGCACGCACGCGCACGCACACACACACTTACACACACACACACACACACACACACACACACACACACACACACTTACACTTACACACACACACACTTACACACTTACACACACTTACACACACACACGCACGCACGCACACACACACTTACACACTTACACACACACACTTACACACACACACGCACGCACGCACGCGCACGCACACACACTTACACACACACACACACACACACACACACACACACACACACACACACACACACACACACACACACACACACACACACACACACTACACACACACACGTACAACACACACACACTACACACACACACACACACACACACACACACACACAACACACACACACACACACACACTTACACACTACACACACTTACACAACACACACACACACACACACACTTACACAATTACACTTACACACGCACACACACACACTTACACACACTTACACACACACACACACACACACACACACACACACACACACACACACACACACACACACACACACACACACACACACACACACACACACACACACACACACACACACACACACACACACACACACACACCTTACCGATAGAGGGGACAAAATCATAATGCATTTCACATCTGAGAGTATATATAGTGGGTGGATCATTCCTGCAAAATACACCATACAAGGTTGTGGTTCACCCTCTGGGGACCATGCATTTGCATACTCAGCATATGTAATGGAAAGTCAGGCTGGAAGGTGGAGCCCAGAGCAAGGCCACATACACTCAAAAGCATGGGACTCCTATCCAGAGTCCCAGCGCTGTCCGACCACCGTGGAAACCTGGAAATCCACTATTTAAATTGTACATGTTCTTATTTATATTGTCCATACATGATTACAATACTAATGAATTTGCCTACATAGGGTATACATAAAGCAAAACAAAGGAACATGCATTGTAAACATTGCAGAATAAATTAGAAAATCATATAAATAAGGATTTAAGAAGTAAATGCAACCATTTCATTTCCTGTGAAGACGGACTGCATTGATGGTTGTTCTCACACAACCAACATCGAAGATATGTCAAAAGAAGCAAGTGGTGTAAACATATATATGTAGTTGCCTGCTTGTAGCGTATTGTACACGATGGCGCTATGGCTCAGTACTATGGCTCAGTACTATGGTGAATACACAACGTGATAAATGGAGAGGCAGAGATGGAGATGTCGACACAGATCTCTCTCAGATCAGCAGATTGATTCCTCTGCAGCTCTTCTGCTGCCGCCACTCTGCCAAGGCCACCGACACTGAGGCTGTATCCAGGCAACCGGGCGTATCTGTATCCAACCACCGTCAACCAATCACAGGCATCCACTCACACCTCAGCCAATCACAAGCAGCCACATACTGCCTCAGCCAATCAGGACGGGTGTGAAGCAGCTGCTGGTCAGCGGGGAGCGATTATGTTATTTTGTATACTTTTTTATTTAGTTATTAAGTTTTTACCGGACGATTGAAGACAAAACAGTGTTACATATACAGATACAAGACATGGTAATAGTTACGGTGTTACACAGTACGGTGTGTGCTGTATGGTGTGTGTGTGTGTGTGTGTGTGTGTGTGTGTGTGTGTGTGTGAAGTATGCAGCTATGGCGTATTACAAAACATACAAAAACATTTATAAATATATCTTATTCTGGATATAGATATGATGCGAGACAGAGAGAGCAGCAGATGGAAGAAGATAACCAATTATTACCGCAATGTTTTCTTAGTTTAGTCACAGTTTCTGATCTGCCGTAACGGGACCCTTTCTCCCTCAGACTGAGAACAATATCTTTAAACTAACCGACCTCAAAACATGTGGAGCGTAAGAGAGCATGAGAGCATGAGATATATTCAATTTAAGAAAACACACATATTGGAATGTTTCCATTTAGTGGAAGTCAGCAGGTTGCAGAGATACGGATCTGACAGACGAAAACCGGATGGTGTGTGTGTGTGTGTGTGTGTGTGTGTGTGTGAGAGAGTGTGTGTGTGTCACCTGTCAGCAGAGATAAGTTACCTGTGTTGTAGGTGTAATAGTTTTATTGCACCTCTCTTCTCTTGCTCTCCCTCTCTCTCACACACACACACACACACACACACACACACACACACACACACACACACACACACACACACACCTGCGTTTGACTTCCTCTCTTCTCTCTCTCTCTCTCACACACACTCACACACACACACACACACACACACACACACACACACACACACACACACACACACACACACACCTGCGTTTGACTTCCTCTCTTCTCTAGCTCTCTCTCTCTCACACACACACACACACACACACACACACACACACACACACACACACACCTGAGTCTGACAGCCATGAGTGTGGGCAGGCGATCTGTTGCTAACGCTGTGTGGCGGCTGCCGTGGTGTTCTGTGTGTGTTCGATGCTGCCGGTTGAGAGGAAGTGAAGCCTGCTGGGACGTCTCAGTCCCTCTGATCTGCTGCAGAGCTGCATAGCAACACACACATTACAGAACACACACTCTCTGTAACTGCTCAACGAGCTGATGACAGGCTCGATACATCCGTTTCTTTCTCGCAAAGGACTTTTGGGTTTTAAACTTCTAACAAAGTCTGTGAACACACGTCTTTGAGCTGAATGCTAACATCCGCGTGCTAACAGGCTCGGATAACAGGCTCGGATAACAGGGAGTGGAGTTCCGTCTAATCCAAACATTTACGATCTGAATATCCACATGTAGCAATAAGCTTGACTCCAACAAGACGACACCTCGGTAAGTTTGATTGACTGTTTACTTAAACGAAGGTATCAGTTCAAACACATATTTTCAAAGGTCAAAGGTCCGTGATTCTTTTTCCTTCTCGTTACCAGCAGCGGTCCATTTTATATTAAAATGCCATCTAAGTTGAGAGTTTCAGAGCCCGTGTCTACTAAGTGACTTTTTCTGAGCACAAGCGTCTTTCGTCCATTGACTGCGATGAGAACAGAGATCATACCAACACATATACATTAAAAAAAGTCCCCAAATACAGTTCTTATTAGCACCAAAAGTCGGCCGATGGGAATGTCATGGCAGGTATTTGGCGATAGCCCAGATTCAGTTCGTCTTCACGATGGTGCTAGATGACATTAAAGGATCCTTAAGATGTTAGAATTCATTCTGAGGGGAACATGACAATCCATCCAAAAGGTGTCGAGATGTTTCACTTTAAACATTTATCAAATATAACAATAAAAGATAATAATGTATTAATTCATTCAAAAGATAAAAGCAGATTACAAATGTGTGCTAAAGGAAAGTCAGGGGGAGTGCTATGAGATGTTTAGAATTGTTGACATTAGAATTGATGTGTAGTAACCGCAGTACCGGGTGAGAGGGAATGGAAATTGAACGTAAACACGGAAACCAACAGTAACTGCAGAACTGTGGCACATTGTCAACGCGATAACATTTAAAGAACAACAATTCAAAGCCAGGTCATTTGATTTCTTCCACGTGTCCTGCTGTCAGTAGCTCAACATGTCTTGGAGTCTGTCACCTTTCGGCATCTATAACTCGGCGAAGAAGCTGCTTTTCAGCCTGATCGCCGGGACAGAGAGCGAGGACCGGGCGGTTCTTCTGTCCAAAGAGAAGGAACAGAAAAATGTGGACGAGGAACGAATCAAAGAGCTCCACAACAGCCTGCAGGACAAGGTGACTGAAAACGAGAGGATGCGAAGCTCCCTGGCCGTTCTGATGAACCAGCTCGTCACGGCCAGGATCACCAGGATCAACAGAGAGCGGTCAGAGAGGACACTCGTACAGGCCCTGTCGCAGATGAAATTGAAGTTGCTGCTTCAGAAGACCCTGGAGCAACAGATGAGGGAAGAGCTGGAGAGAGTGAAAGCGTCACGGGAGGAGATCTGGAGGTATTGTTGGGAAAACACTGAATGTAGTCTTCCAATATGAGAGTAACATGATAGCATAAGGCGCGTTCACACCGCAGTACTTTTCCCACTTTAGTTCCGATATAGTTCTGAAATGTCGCGTTCACACCAAAAACAGCCGGAACTAAAATTGTTTCATGAGAACCTTTTCCCCCCTTTCCCGTCCCTGCTAGAGAGCAGGGACTTCGTGGGAGAACAAGGTTCCCATGTCTGATTGGCTGGGCGGATTGCAAACCACGCCCCGTACAACTCCCAAAAAGTTTTGTGAAGCCGCCATTGTATTATCCTCGCATTAGCATTATTAGCATTAGCATTAGCCCAGCGCAGAAACGGAGAGAGACTAACTTATGGCAACACAAAATAAAACATGGGAGCAGTGGAGATGAGGAGGTGTCGGCGTTCTGGCGATTTACTCGGAAGGCTTCAGTAGAAGCTGCTGGGAGTCCCAGCAGCTTCTACTGAAGCCTTCCCCAACTCCGGGGACTTCCTGCCGGGGACTCCGGGCGGCAGTATACGCCGTGAAGTGGGTTGCGGCCTGCCAGTAAACCCAAAGCAGAAGAAGAAGAAGTGACGTCAGCGGCTTCATTTGCCTAATCTTCCCTCAGGGACTTATTCCGGTGTGAACGCGATCTGTACTTAGTGCATGAGAACTGAAGAGCTCTCATGAACTGAGTTCTGATGAACCTTTGTGGGAAAAGTACTGCGGTGTGAAAGCGCCTAAAGGTCTCCCAACTGTAGCTGTGAACATGATGAACATGATGTTTGAGACGGATGATAGCTATGTGATGACTCAGCCTCTATGGAGAGAGACATCAAGCATGCTCATTTCTGACGTGAAGCTAATCTGAAGTAAACATTGAATACTGCTTTCTGTTCCTCCATCTTGTGACTGTGTGACTCCCTCTCTTGGATATCAGCATGTGAAGGACACTGCTCAGGAACTAGTCTCTGTATGTGATGACTCCTTCCATTCTGTAAAGGATCACAGGTTGAAGCTCAAGCCAGTGACTAATGATATTTTTCCAGCAGGGTAGAAGCCAAACTCAAAGTAGAAATGTTGAAGAATGAGGGACTTCAGCAGCAGGTGGAGAGGAACGTGAAGGCTAACGCTGACCGAGTTTCCGAATACAAGCAGCAGATCAAGAAGCTGAAGGATGAAATGCACGAGTTCCGAGGAAACATGGAGATGAGGATCCAAGTCATTCAGAGAGAGGCTGCAAAGAGGGAGGAGGTCCTCCAAAGACAGGTGGAGGAGCTGGGAGTCAAATGGCCCCGGAGAGACGTGAAGGACATGAGGGAGATGGTGCCAGCCCCAAAAGAAGACTCCAAAGAAAAGAAGATGTTCACTTTCTTAAACCTAAGAAGATGAAGTTGGAGAAGCGAGAAAAGTCCAACTCCAACTAAAACAAAAAGTAAATAAAAACACTTAAAATTATAAGTTCTGAGTATTTATAATAAGAATTGAAGGAGCCTACATTTCCTGTTTCAATTATGGTGAATTATATCGTTTTTGCTCCACTTTATGTGGTGTGTGTGTGTGTGTGTGTGTGTGTGTGTGTGTGTGTGTGTGTGTGTGTGTGTGTGTCCTTACGGTGCCTCTGAGGCGCTGGACTCATAAAAACAAGATAAGTGTTGTGTCAATAGTCCGAGCTGGGGCCATAAATCTGAGCAGAATAAGAGCCCCACCACTGTAACCAGAGAGGAAGCCAGCACGCTGACAGCATGGAGCCACGCCTGAAATACATCATCACATGTTTGTTTTTTAGTATCTCCTTGTTTCCTCCACAGAAATCCATAAATAAGGTAATAAAGGAACTACAGCACGGTCACATGACTTCACGTCACCA
>JAMFTG010001338.1:0-74701 GCA_023974075.1 Chaenocephalus aceratus | reverse complement strand
AAACGCAGAGTTTCTCACAGGGGGACATTACACCGCCGGTCAACAACAATGCAGACATATGAGGCACATTGTGAAGGAGTCACGGCTCCCACGAGGTCCTGCGCAGAAAGGAAGGCCTTCAAAGTTAGAGTACTCGTTGTGCCGGAGTTATAAAGTACAACGTTTGCCTCGGAAATGTCGCGAAAAGAAGAAGAAAGTAGCAGCAAATGGAAATACTTCAACACTTGAGTGAATGCCATTCCTCCACTTAGCAAAGCAAGCTAGACAGAGACACGACGAGCCCCGCACACACAGCCGTCTGCGGCACCTGAACGCCTCGCCCTCGTGTCAGTCTGCGCCTCTCAGAGGTCAGAGGTCACCAGGGAGGGTTCCTGCTCTCCAGATGCCCGAGCTCTCTCAGACACAACAGCCCGTGTGTGAAGGCAACATGGAAGCAGCGTGTGTGAGCGGGGGAGTTCCAGTGCAAACATCCGGCACACGAGCATGCGTAGAATATGCTTTACTCCAGCAGCGCTATCGCCACGCCGTGTCAACAGAGGGGAACTGGCACTGTGTCTCCCGAACCCGATAACGGCGTGTTTACAACTGTCAGTTGGCGCTAAATCTGGCAGGCAGCTGCTGGCTGCTAGGCAACAGACTCACTTCACTTAACCCACTTTCCGAAGCTCCGAGTTCACATAGCCCGGTTACCTGCATTCCTGCTTTATGGCCCGGCGCGCTGTCAATCAGTGACGGGCCGGGACACGCTGAGCGGGGAGAGACCGACGGGGCGGGGACATGAATCATTTTCAAAGCTCGAAGACGCAGTGTTTTGAAGTTAGCTGGAAGTGACACACATTGGGAGACGTCCAGGATTATAAACCTGGACGTGTGCGTCAGTTTTTACTGTCCCCTGGTCTCCCAGCTGTGTGCATCACTCTTTACCGTCCCCTGGTCTCCCAGCTGTGTGCGTCAGTTTTTACTGTCCCCTGGTCTCCCAGCTGTGTGCGTCACTTTTTACTGTCCCCTGGTCTCCCAGCTGTGTGCGTCACTCTTTAGTGTCCCCTGGTCTCCCAGCTGTGTGCGTCACTTTTTAGTGTCCCCTGGTCTCCCAGCTGTGTGCGTCACTCTTTACCGTCCCCTGGTCTCCCAGCTGTGTGCGTCACTCTTTACTGTCCCCTGGTCTCCCAGCTGTGTGCGTCACTCTTTACTGTCCCCTGGTCTCCCAGCTGTGTGCGTCACTCTTTACTGTCCCCTGGTCTCCCAGCTGTGTGCGTCACTCTTTACTGTCCCCTGGTCTCCCAGCTGTGTGCGTCACTCTTTAGTGTCCCCTGGTCTCCCAGCTGTGTGCATCACTCTTTACTGTCCCCTGGTCTCCCAGCTGTGTGCGTCACTCTTTATCGTCCCCTGGTCTCCCAGCTGTGTGCGTCACTCTTTACTGTCCCCTGGTCTCCGTTGTGTTTTGAGCTTCTTGCAGTTCTCCGTGTATGCCACACATGTTTTGTCAAGTTGAAGAAGACGTTTCTGAAACTTCCGCGTGTTTCTCCTAATTGAAGTGTTTTGTGCCAGCGTACTTTTACCTTTCCAAGGACACTTACTCCCATCATCAACATGAACACGGTAAGATAACATTAGTCAGGTATAATCATCCAGGATTTGCTATAAGTGTGTAATCCCACAGTTCCCCCGGTGCAGCACCGAGGCCTGGGAGCTAATCTCCTCTTTTACACCGTGGCAGTTCTCTCATTAGACCGGCCCTGTGACGCCTCCAGGCCTGGTCCATTGTTCTCTGCTGCTTCTCGGCAACGGGCTTTACTCTGACTAGTCCTCAGCCTCAAGAAGAGACACATCAGCCTTTTGTTTCTGTCGAAAAAGACCTGCCTGCAGGGGGGGTTGAAAGAGACTGGAGCAGAGTCACTGGATGTAAGAGGAGAAGGGAGAGAGATAAAGAAAGAATAATAGAAGGAGGATAGGAGGACGGAGGGTAGGTTTGTGTTTCCTTCAGTTCCTGTACATTCCAGCTGCTTCGTGGGGCATAAAGCTGAGCCTTAGCCACAGCGCTAAAGCTAACACGCCCACACATCTCACGCATGCTTTCACCGGACTCACTTCCCACAGCATTGCTCACCGACAGACCGAGACTCTAGCGGCAGACAGAGTGACACATCGCATGAGCAATGACAGCATGGCAACGGGTGCAAACCGTGGCATAGCTAACTGCACCATCACGGGGCAATAACGTAAAGCGGCTTTGTGATACAGCAGTGACTCTGTGTGCATCAATCTGGAGCTGGTTAGAGTGGAGATAAAGAGAGAGAGAGAGACGGCAGGTCATACTGGAGGCATTCTGTGCTGCTAAGTGGATAATACAGCCCACTTAGGACAGACTAAAAATACCCTGCGATGTTGCACCGTCTCCCCCAAGTGGAAAACAAAGACGAAACATCACAGGCTTCCCTCAAGGACTTCAAGTCTGAAACCGCGAGCAATGAACTCTGGGAGAAAGTAGCAAAGTCACAGCCAGACAGACGAGAAGTCAACTCAGGAATGAGCCTTAAGTGAGGGGGCGGACCCCGACGCGGCTGTCACGTCGTCACATGACGGACCGCCGCTCGCTGCAGCCGCTATTTACATATAGATGCAGCCGAGTGTGGTCGAAAGTTCACTCCCGGCTTGATTCATAAGGTGACCGAGGAACAGGAGGGCTTTTACGAGGGTTTGCTCGGCCAGGAATGCCGTCGTGAAACATCGGCGGCGGCGGCGGGTGTTGTTCCACCGACTTTCCCCCTGCATTCCTTCCTCCGTTCCCCCCCGGTTGACGCTCTTTGTCCTGACCACTTGCACATGGAAAGGAGACACTGGCGGTCTTAATCCACCGCCAGAGGCATGCTAAAGCCATCTGGGCCCAAGAGCAAACGTAAGGCCTTCCTATACGGAGAGGAGGGGATGGAAAGAGTAGGGAGAAGAGGGGGAGAGGGGAAAGGTAGGAGGTGTAAGAGGGGCTATGAGGGGGATTTGCAACAAGAACCAGGCTACACTGACGCATACTGTCTTTTGTGGTTTCCAGTCCTGACCCCCTGACCCTATACATCCTGCTGAAGGGGGGGGAGGCAGCTAAAGGCAGTGTGTGTGTGTGTGTGTGTGTGTGTGTGTGTGTACTAGCATTACTATACTTGTGGGGACCTAAATCTGTTTACATAGTCACGTGTGGGGACTGGCTTCCCTTATGGGGACAAATTGGAGGTCCCCATAAGGGACGTGTGTGTGTGTGTGTGTGTGTGTGTGTGTGTGTGTGTGTGTGTGTGTGTGTGTGTGCATATAAACATATACTCACAATACTAATACTTACAATAAACCTTTCTCAAAGTGTTCAGTTCTTTGAGCTATTTTTAGAACCGTTTTAAACAAATGATCCTAAAGCAAAGTGGTGGGGACAAAATGGCCCAGTATAAATGACGCCCATGTGTGTGTGTGTGTGTGTGTGTGTGTGTGTGTGTGTGTGTGTGTGTGTGCAAAGATCAGAGTAGGTGCTCCGTCTGTCTCTCAGGTGTGAATTCTCACATCCCTCTCGTCCTGCATGTTTACATCCACTCCCTCCACAATCTGCCGGGGGAGGAACAATGGTCTCTCCAGCATTCCCACTCTCCTGCCGAGAGCCTCGCTCGTCTCCCACATTCCTCGCCCCATTCATCTCGTTCTCCGGGGGGAGGGGCCTAAGTGTGTCTTAAAAACCTCTGAGTGGAATCAGCCCTCCCGTTTCCCTTGGCTAGTGAAGCAAAGAAAAGGGAGGAGAAAGAGGAGATGCATTCCTGCTCTCCCTCTCGCTGTCTCTCGGTGTGCGAGATGTGGCTTAGCTTTAATGACGGGTTGAAAAATTAAAAAAATGCGAGGGCTGGGTCTGTTCACACACTCGCTCAGACACACGCATTACTGTAGCCGGGGCTGGGACTTTCACAGAGAAGTCTTTAATTTGGATCCTAACCTCCCACGCTGCACGGCAAACCACCCACTCACACACAGCCTCTGCAGGGGGAGAGCAGCAAGGAGGCTGGCTGTCAAGGAGAGGCTCAAGCCGAGCGGGAGGAAGTGTTCAGAGGCAAAAGTCATGCATTCAAAACCTTACTTAAGTATTATCAGCTAAATGTACTTAAAGTATTAAGTAGTTATTCTGCTATATGTGAAGAAGCACTTTGCTGCTGTTGACAAGCAAAGTTCTGACTGACTTTTTATGTCAAATATTTAAATAATTTCAGAGACTTCAAGAGTTCGTCCACACAGTTTGAGAAGCTTTTAGTTAAGAGTGGCTGAAACATTATGTCCCTGTATAAAGTAGGACGACATGGACATACTCAAGTAAAGCACCTCAACATGGTACTTAGGTCGAGTCCATGTTTAGCTGCTTCCCACCTCTGTCTAAAACACGATGTCTCGCCTCACATCCCTCTCCCTCTCTCCCTCTCCCTCTCGCAGCCCTGCAGGAGCCGCGAGGATCAGCCTCAGTCAACAGGGAGGAAATCCTCCCAGGCTCTGCTTTCCCTGCTCCTTCTGAAGCCAGACAGGAAGAGAGCGAGTGGGAGTGGGAGGCAGAGCAGCCCCCGTCCACCTGATCAGACATGCGCCGTTTACACATTAGTCAAACTCCTGACTCCCTGTGGCTGGTGTGTGTGTTCTGGCTGCAGAGTGTGTGACAGCGGGGGTCCGATGCCGCAGCCATTCTTTGTGTTTGCCGTCAGCTCCTCCTCTCTTCCTCGGGAGGAGAGGGACGGCTGACATCCTCTTCCTGTGTCGATCCACTCTGTTCTCCCTAAATGGCTGCAATCAAAGCATTCCGGGCCGCAACAAGCCGGCACCAATTAAGTCGTAAATACACGCGAGCGCCACCTTACAGCCACGGGTAAAAGCTCTAAGTCCTGCAGACTTATCCCACTGACTTGTACTCGGCATGTCCAGGCAGGAAATCACCGTTGATTCAAGTCGGGGAAAAGTACAATAATTACCCATGATGCAGCAGTTCCTCTCCGGTGCCCTCGGGCGCCCTTTATCTGCGTCAGGTACGGCGAGCCGCCTCAGAGGGTTAGGTTAAGCACTTTTAGAACAACTCTCCCGGTTAAGGACACTCCACTGGCGGCTTCTGAGGCTGTGACGACATCTAGTGACGGATTCTATATTGCAAGACAATCGTGTTTCTCCTTTTCTGATGCTTACAGCTATCACAGGAACACATCACACTTCTAACTCAATTTGACGCAGACACGCTAGAAATACATTTTGGGTTTTTCTAGTGTGTCCTGAAGGTTTGTGTGAAGCGTCTGCAAAGGACTCTGCTTCTATTGGCTAGCGCTCCAACACTATGTACCTGATAGGCTAACTGACATCTCCAAGCGGTTAACCAATCAGAGCACACTGGGCTCTGGTTTCAGACGGAGGGTGAAAAGAGGTGCTGCAGCTCAGGCAGTATGAGAGCAAGAGCTTTTTGAACATTAAAGCATGCAGACATGAGAGACGCTACATACATATCGGTACAGTCTGGAACAACAGGAAGTAAATCCACAGATGTAACAACTTTTAAACTTAATTCCTCTGCATCTGATGAGCCGTATAGAAGGAGACGCTGAGTGATTTTGTGTCAAAGAGCGACAGAGCAAGTTCCCACTGGCTTGCATTCTCAGACAGTCGTGACAGGACGGAGTAATTACTGAGCGGCTGACACACCGGCACGGCTACGAGTTATCTCCCCCAGGAAGAGAGATAGCCAAATCACAGTTTACCCACATCGAGGCTTGATCCTGCAGCTGCACACACACACACACACACACACACACACACACACCCGCATGCTTACATCTACGTTTGACTGCCTGCTCCACTTCTCCCTCCGCATGTATGCAGTGCGTGTGCTGGTGTGTCACCACATGCCTCGACCCGGCTCTTTGCTTCCTGTCAAACACACCTACTTGCAGGCATCAAAGCATGTGGGATGACAGCATTATGCAGGTGTGTGTGTGTGTGTGTGTGTGTGTGTGTGTGTGTAGTCTAGCATTACTATACTTGTGGGGACCTAAATCTGTTTACATAGTCACGTGTGGGGACTGGCTTCCCTTATGGGGACAAATTGGAGGTCCCCATAAGGGGGATCATTACTTTTAGGGTGAAGACTTGGTTAGGATTAGGGTAAGGTTAAGGGTTAGGGTAAGGGTAAGGTTAAGGGATAGGGTAAGGTTAAGGGTTAGGGTAAGGGTAAGGTTAAGGGATAGGGTAAGGTTAAGGGTAAGGGTAAGGGTTAGGCATGTGTGGTAGGTTAAGGTTAGGATACGTCTCCAGGAAATGCATGTAAGTCAATGTAATGTCCCCTGAAGTGATGTATACATGGTGTGTGTGTGTGTGTGTGTGTGTGTGTGTGTGTGTGTGTGTGTGTGTGTCTGAGGAGTTGGAGAGACAGATGACACCAGTTTAATTTATCCCTTCTTTGAGTAATAATTCCACCTCAGAGGATGGCAGCTTTGATCACAGGTGTACCTCACATGCAGAGGCATACGTTGCTAAGGCAGGGCTTTATACCTGTCCCTGTAATTAAGTGTGTGTGTGTGTGTGTGTGTGTGTGTGTGTGTGTGTGTGTGCGTGTGTGTGTGTGACAAACATGCCATGAGGGTTTGATGGAGCTCAAAGGAGAATTCCACTTCATCGTTTGATCGTCTCTCAGGCACGTACATGAAGCAACGCGTGTGTGTCGATCACTATTCACTCATTTCAGATACACACTATGAAGGGTTCATGAGACACAAAGGCATCGACAATTATGCTTCAGTGTATTTACTACAACTGAACTGGAGAGCCACTGAAAAGGAGAGCTGGGTTCAGTCTAAAACTGGGGATGAAGCGCCCTCTAGTGGTGACACAGCAGAATGGAAAAACTGAAAATTAGATTACTGTTGAATCATAACATTTATTATTAAAAAATATATATAAATAAATGACTAAATAATCACAAATTCTGACCTGTCAAAAATGTCCTGTCAATATCACACATTCAGTACATTTAATAGAAATTGGGAGTGCGTTTTTGTATTAGGAAAAATGTAATACATGGTAAAGCGTCGTTGGGTTCAGAAAAGCGCTATAGAAAATTATATTATTATTATTATTAAAAATGGGAAATAAAGACACTAATGAAATACAAATCCCCAAAAGGTTTCTCCTCTTCAATATCTTTATATTGAAACTACATTTAACAGAGGGACTTCTTATGAGGATGAACCGGTGATAACACACTGCAGGGAAGGGAAACCCCCCAAAAGCAGACCAGGCCCTCTTTAAGATGTGACGACACTTCCAGGATTAATATCTCAACAGCTTCTCCTTCACTACTTCGTCACTTCCGCCACACTTACATAATCCCTCATGACTCTGGCCTACTTGGATGACTTCAGATATGTGTGTGTCCAGTATGTGCGTGTCCAGTACGTGCGTGTCCATGGCGTGTGTTCTCAACGGGGTCTTGGAGACTTGTCCGGAATAGAAAGCAGAAATCTGGGAGGTGAGCAGGCAATGGCGAGAATAGCATGTTAGCATGACTCACTGAAACACAGATGGCCACTTTGAGACCACATACTGCTAATATGTCACACAGTGGGATGTTACATAGGGGCCCTACATCTACACAAGCAGGCCTCAAACTGGTAGGGGGCACCAGTGATTTCTCCCCACTGAGATGAACCCTATGAGCTCTCATTCCAGGAAGGGGTCCGAAATAACTGGATCAGAGATATGAAACCGAAATAGCCCGAGAGCTGGAAGGTGATTAACATTTCCCCGGAACAACGAGAGTAGGGGGAGAGTAGGGGGGGGGAGAGTAGGGGGGGAGAGTATGTAGGTCAAATGTAGGGTGGGGGGGAACAGACTACATGTTTTTTCTATAAATACAATATTTTTCTGATCCTAAATATCTTGCTTTCTTCTAGTTCAAATTGTTCTGACATCTTATTGATATTTATTTTCTCATTTGATATTGAATTAATCTAAAAGTTATATTATAATTTATTTTTTAAAGGTAATAAGTAATAAAACATTAAAGAAACCATTGTTATTTAAAATGATAAACAACTTATCCCATTTCCATGTGGAGCATGAATAAGCAGAACGCATGGGATGGGCGCAGAGTGCCACTGTCAAGCACAACACAATAAACAAACTACTTCCGGTTGGGCCTTTCAAAATAATAGTCAGTGACGCACTTTACATTTATTCATTCATTCAATCTTAACCTAAGAGTGTTGTCTTCTGACTGATGCAGTGGTGTAATGTAACTAAGTACATTTACTCAAGTACAGTACTTAAATTAGAAATTGAGGTACTTGTACTTTGAGTATTTGCACATTATACTACTTCACATTTCCACTTCAATACATTTTGTTGGCACATGTTGTACTTTTACCTCTATTTACCTTGCAGATTAAGGTTATAAATACAAAAGACAATACAACACACATTTTATTATTAGTAAAGGTTAAGCTACACATTAAGTGGTTCAAATAAACCCTAACCTTTACATAGTGTAACATTGAAGTAATGAATGCACCGATAATTGTAATTAAATAATTGTAAAATATCTGGTGCTTAAAAAGGCCATTTTACATAATGAGTACTTTGGTATTTAAAGTATATTTTGATGCCAACACTTTGACTTGAGTGACATTTTTGAATACACGACTTGTACTTGTATCAGAGTATTCCTACACTTTGATACTTCCAGTATTACTTCAGATCTGAGTACTTCTTCCACCTCTAACATAACCATATTAACATAAACCCATTCCGTGTCTAACATAGATTTTATTTTGAAGGCGACACACCCTAACTTCCTGTCTCTGCAGCGATTGACGCAGCAGCTATGATCATGCCTGTAACAACAACAACAACCGGAGAAAGAGCGGGTTTTACTCACGGATTAGGACGCAGTAGTCCCGCACGCGGAGCAGCGCGCGGCACAGAGTCTGCATGATCGCCATGGCGACACTAAAAACTGTGATCCGGAGCAGGAGACACACCTTACTGCCTCTTTCCCTCTCCACTCTGACGATATATTGGACCTAATGTCAGGATGTGGACGCGCCTCGATCCCCCCCCTCCCACACTAACACTGGGTGGGACAGTCCCGCTCACAGTCATGCACTAACCTCCCCTGCAATGCCTCAACGCGCACCCTTAGGAGTCTCCTCTGCTGCAGTGCACTCTGCAGATCGCATGTGCACGGTTACGATGCTTGGATTACTAGTAAAACAAAATACAATCAGTAACCCTAAACATCAACAACGAGACACGTGAGCACATACTACAGTTTAAAAAAGCACACGTAACATCTATGATCATATAGGTGCACGTGCACATACTGGATTGATTATATTACTTTTTATTATAGGGTTTGTTTGTTTGGTGGTGAATGCGATATTTCAATTATCAATATATCAACAAGGCATTACTACAATCATAATCAGTGGCAGCCATACTATGCACTTATTTAAACTAAATGTATAATCTGAGTCATAAGTCACAAGTAAGTATTGCCAAGGACAATAATGTAACTTTAGTTTATTTGTGTACTTCATATCCTGAGTCTGATTACTGCCACCTTGTTGTGGTTTAGTATTTTGCTTTCCAGCTGGATTGACGGGGTTATGGACTTCCTGTGGAGATCGTTTTGTACCGAAGAGCCTCTTTTATAACACCAATTACGATCCGTATCCATTCTGTTTACCGTGTTGAGCAGATACATAACTCATCAGCAGATAGGTGAAATAATAACTTGATTACACTTTACTCACGATGCACTCCCGGGCTTTAAGTGACGGCAGCAGCATGGGGGGGGGGCTTTGGGCAGAAGTATGTCACCGTGACATATGAACAACTCTTTTGAAGCTTGTGAGTGTGCTTGTGGTGATGTGAGATCTGGACCTGGCTCTTAATCCCCTCGGTATCTTCCTGCGTCTTGAACTCAGCAGCACTCTGGGAAATTCTCCGATATGTATTCTCACGCGCTCTGAACAGGACTCTGGAGACGCGCCAGTGATGGCCGTCTGCTGGTTTCACACACACACACACACACACACACACACACACACACACACACACACACACACACACACACACACACACACACACACACACACACACACACCCTGCAGAGGTGCTGTGCTGTGTCACTCTGGGCCCCTGGGGGCAGTGTCGTACAGGCTGTGTCCTCAGCACTGTACTTCAGAGAGAACACACAGAACAAACACTGCAATAGATGTGATAGGGTTTGTTCCAGAATGTATTGAGCTTTATATATCTTCCTGTTGTCCTTCGGTCAAATGTAACCAGCTTCTCAATGAGGTTATGTCGGTAATAACAGGTTATTCAAATCCAATAATAACATCATTTGAGTTATACTTCGTTCTTTAGGACAATCTATCGGTAACACTCTATGAAGATAAGTTCCTTTGATATTATCTTAAGTTAAAATAATTGTTAAAATATGGTACATTAGGTCCTTTAAAGAGTCCTCTCCTGCTGATGTCCAGGTGTATATCAGTATGTAGTGTCTCTACTTTAAAGAGTCCTCTCCTGCTGATGTTCAGGTGTAATATGCAGTATGTAGTGCTCTACTTTAAAGAGTCCTCTCCTGCTGATGTTCAGGTGTATATCAGGATGTAGTGTCTCTACTTAAAGAGTCCTCTCCTGCTGATGTTCAGGTGTATATCAGTATGTGGTTGTCTCTACTTTAAGAGGTCCTCTCCTGCTGGAATGTTCAGGTGTATATCCAGTATGTGGTGTCGCTACTTTAAAGAGTCCTCTCCTGCTGATGTTCAGGTGTAGTATCAGTATGTAGTGTCTCTACTTTAAAGAGTCCTCTCCTGCTGATGTTCAGGTGTATATCAGTTATGTAGTGTCTCTACTTTAAAGAGTCCTCTCCTGCTGATGTTTCCAGGTGTATATCAGTATGTGGTTGTCTCTACTTTAAAGAGTCCTCTCCTGCTGATGTTCAGGTGTATATCAGTATGTGGTGTCTCTACTTTAAGAGTCCTCTCCTGCTGATGTTTCAGGTTGTATATCAGTATGTGGTGTCTCTACTTAAAGAGTCCTCTCCTGCTGATGTTCAGGTGTATATCAGTATGTAGTGTCTCTACTTTAAAGAGTCCTCTCCTGCTGATGTTCAGGTGTATATCAGTGTGTACTGTCTCTACTTTAAAGAGTCCTCTCCTGCTGATGTCAGGTGTATATCAGTATGTAGTGTCTCTACTTTAAAGAGTCCTCTCCTGCTGATGTGGCAGGTGTATATCAGTATGTAGTGTCTCTACTTTAAAGAGTCCTCTCCTGCTGATGTTCAGGTGTGTATCAGTATGTAGTGTCTCTCCTATTCTATTCTTCTCATACTGCCTGTGCTGCAGCACCTCTGTTCACCCTCTGTCTGAAACCAGAGCCCAGTCTGCTCTGATTGGTTAGCTGGCCGGCTCTGTTGTGATCTTAAAGATGTCCCGCCCCTTAGGCTATCATGTTGTACAATGTGTTGAGCATTCAACTGAACATGGTCCAGTAGCCAATCAGGGGAGGGGAGGACACCACCCCTCAGCACCTCTGAAAAGTAGATGGTGGGAAAATGAGGCTGGATAATTGGCAGCCGGTCAGAGACCCGGGGAGGGCTGGAGGAAGAGAAACGATGGCACATTTCCCAGTCTTCAGATCTGTACGTTCTAAATGAAGGTCAACGCGTCTTCCAGCGAAGCAACAGGGCGATTTACCCAGCGCGCCTCACTGCGGGGGGTCTGTTGGGCACGAGGTGGAGGAAGTGGACGAACTGCCAATTTTGCTTAGAAGCTTCCTAACAGATTGAAATGAAACGTCTCCCAGTGCCACTGCCGTCCTGATGAATTCTCCTACACGTATTTCCCCATCGCGGTCCACGCTGAGGTTTAGGACTAGTGGTGAGGAAACACATAGCAGCTGATTTGTTCTGACAATTCGACCCAGGGCTCTGGAGGCATGACAACGCTCACATCAACCGATGCTATGGATGTTCTCAAGCTGTAAAGGAGGATCTGCTCCATAGCTGGAGCTGCTGTGGAGGGCAGCGTGTCTGCAGTGTGCAGCTCGGAGTGAAAGCAGCCACTTGACGTTCAAAGAGAGCAGATCAAAGGATAGCGTCTCCTTCCGTCTCCTTCCGTCTCCTTCCCCAGATTAAACCATCATCAATAATAATGGGCTGGAGCGCCGCACTGGGCCGACTGGAGGGGAGCACGAGTGGAATCTGATAGGTCTCTCACCTTCCCGCGCGTGTGTGTGTGTGTGTGTGTGTGTGTGTGTGTGTGTGTGTGTGTGTGTGTGATATCGTGGTGGTGTGCCGCAGGGACGAGAGGGAACACAACGCACAGGCTGCTTTTGAAACATCATGCAACATTCACCACAACAACGTCTTCACTTCTCACGTCGAGCACCCTGAAGATTCCCAGAGAAATGTATGAATGCACGTGTTGTGTGTGTGTGTTGTGTGTGTGTGTGTGACTGTGTGTGTGTGTGGTGTGAGTGGTGTGTGACTGTGTGTGTGTGTGTGTGTGACTGTGTGTGTGTGTGGTGTGACTGTGTGTGTGTGTGTGTGTGGTGTATGTGTGACTGTGTGTGTGTGTGTGTATGTGTATGTATGTGTGGTGTGTGTGTGTGTGTGTGTGACTGTGTGTGTGGTGTGACTGTGTGTGTGTGTATGTGTGTGTGTGTGTGTGGTGTGTGTGTGTTGTGAGTGTGGCTGTGTGTTGTTGGGTGTGTGGTGTGTGTGTGTGTGTGTGACTGTGTGTGTGTGTGTGTGTGTGTATGTGTGTGTGTGACTGTGTGACTGTGTGTGTGTGTGTGTGTGGTGTGTGTGGACTGTGTGTGTGTGGTGTGTGTGTGACTGTGTGTGTGTGTGTGGGTGACTGTGTGTGTGTGTGTGTGTGTGTGTGACTGTGTGTGTGTGTGAGTGTGTGTGACGTGTGTGTGTGTGTGTGTGGTGGTGTGGTGTGTGTGTGTGTCTGTGTGTGTGTGTGTGTGTGTGACTGTGGTGTGTGTGGGTGGTGTGACTGTGTGTGTGTGTGTGTGTGTGTGTTATGTGTGTGTGGTGTGTGTGTGTTGTGTGTGTGTGTGTGTGTGTGTGTGTGCTGCATTGTATAGTAGGGAACAAGCAGCTCCATGAATCTCTGGTTCATAAAGGCCCGAGAGGCGCTTCAACGACCCACAACATACACTAAATAACTTGGCTTCCTTCTCACTGCAGTCACCTTCAAACAGCTCAACACGCTAACCACTTGACCTTACCGACAGAAAGCAATTAGCGGTGTTGATTAAAGGGTCCGAGACCACCTGCATGTCCCACCCGCTGCATACACAGTGCACAAAGGGTAATGGTACACATATGCAAGTAAGCAAGACGTGCCGAGTCAGAGCGAGGTCGTCTCCTCTTCCGTCACAGGCCGGTTCCCATGACGAGTCAAAGGAGAGGACGCTAATTAATTACAGTGACTGACGACGGCGTGCTGCAGATCTAAGGAGGTGATGGACGGTGCAGCAGGACAGCTCTGACAGTAATCTGAGGCGACCCCCACCTTCACCACATGCCGCCGCGCACATCGCCCCCACCTTCACCACATGCCGCCGCGCACATCGCCCCCACCTTCACCGCATGCCGCCGCGCACATCGCCCCCACCTTCACCGCATGCCGCCGCGCACATCGCCCCCTCGCTCATCACGCTGCCTGTCACGCTGCTTTCTAGACGGCAAGTGGAGTTCAATCGTCCCAAGAAGTGGACGGCAAATCACACGGAGACATAGTGTGGGAATATCAGAGACCACGCAGCCGTCACGTCTCCTCTCTGAGCGTCCATTCTTCACTCGGGCGCTACAAATGGATGTCTGCTAAATTGCAAACAGCTGTAAGGCTAACACGATTACAATGTTAGGAGAAACCTAAAGAGAGTATAGTGTGTGTTGTAAAAGGATCAGATTGTATTTCAGGCTCTTCTAAGCTGTGCTCATGTGTTTCATTGTTGGTGTGTAGGTTACTGCCTGAATGTGCTTAATGAAAGGCAGGGACGTGCACAGGTACGGGCTATTGTTGCCCGGGCAACGGCCCGTTTCCCCTTCTTGGCTGACCTGCCCCTCTGGAGAGAGGAGAGGTTTTCTTCTTTCTGTTGTGGTCGAATCAACATGATGAGCCCACAATTAGTATTGTAGCGTCTCGCTGCGGGAAGCACACCAGCTTCATTCTTCTTCTACTACTTCTTTTACTTCTTCTTCTTACATGTAATGCCCGCGAAATGTTGAATGAAGAACTCGTTTCAGTGTGAACCATAAAGGGTGTGAACTCATTCCACTGTATGACCACAAAGTGTTTTAAACCAGTAGGCCTACGTTTTTATTATTATGTTCAATATCGCTAAGTGTGTGATTACACATTATGTATGTTACGTATTATATATATAATATGTATTATAGGCTTCTGTATTGGTGCCGGTGCGTTGAGACCACCTCGAGTGTCGGATTTTGGACAATGGATTTTGAGTTTTCTCATGGCAGGGACTTTACTTCCGCTTGACACCGTCGGTTATTTACAAAAAAACACCTACATGTACTTGTTGTTGTTGTGCTTCTGTCTTTCCGTGTCTTTTCATCTGCTCCGTAAACTCCTATTAAACATCCACGGTGAACTCCCTCTCACGGAGAACCCTTCACTGTCCCGCTTCATTGTAGGATTTCTGCCACCCTCTCTACTTTACATTTCACCATCTCTGTTATTAAGTTATGGAATACTAAATAAATAAGTAATATCTGAAGTGCTTTGACAAAAAATCCATTAAAAAATGTCATCTGTAGAAGCCGTAATACTGTAAAAAGTACAACGAGATAAGTTTGTGCCCCGATGGGAGGCTGACAGGCAGGTAGGCCATCCAATTGGATGGCCTACCTGCCTGTCAGCCTTCCCTCGGGGCACAAACTTATCTCGTGCCCTCATTGGTCAGGGGCTCTATAAGGAAGTGGCAGATTTTCTCCGGTTGTGTATTTTCAAATTCTAGCGATCTCGAGCCGGTTTCTGAAACTTACCTACCCCACCTTTAATTAGTGAGTTTATTTAAGGTAATTATAGAAGCCCTATTTTATCAGTATGTCTGCACAGCAGTTACAATGATCAAACTACATTGAATTGTCCCCATTTTGTCTTTAATAGTTACTAACATTAGATATTTTAATGAGATATGGACCGCAAAAACATTTCCCTGGTTTTCATTTTAAAAATCAAGTCACCGAATGCAAGTAGTCGCCTTAGCTGTGAATTACTGTTCAAATTAGTTTCGTTTCGGTCTTATATTGTTTCCAGTTTAGAGCAATAGCCCCTCCAAATGTCTGTGCACGTCCTGCAGGTACTACCTCTCCAAAGTTACCCTAAAGTAAGGAAAGCGAGGCATCCTTTATCAGGTGCGGCAGCAGAGCCGTCTGGAAAACAGAGTTTTAGTCCTGCACCCACCTCAGCTGATCGATGGGCTTCATTATCTCTGCCTTCCTCGGGGGAACCGGCTCCAAATGTCCCCGTCCTGATCGTATCAGTCTGCTTTTATCGATCAATAACCAGCAGCAGCACACAACGCAACAATTAACTGAATCCTCTACTGCCCTTAATTGCGCTGTTACTCTGAATCGTCGATAGAAATGATTACAACAGTGGGACGCATCCTCAAATGTCTTTCACGAGCGGAATACTTATAGTCAGTAGCGGCGAGGCTTAAACGGCATTAAATAAATGTTTGCTCAGGATCAATGTTAAGACGCTTGAACTGTTTGATCTTCCAATTTGCAGTTAATGTGTTTTGACGAGCTGACTGAAACCCCGTCGACGAGGTTTCAGGGAAAGCTGGGTTTTAATTGTCTTAATTAAAGAGGAAAGTCGGAGAAAGCAGTTCACGACGTGAGGGGATGACGTCTGCAGAGGAACAGAGAAGCGCAGTGCCAGCTCCACTCAGCATCAATACTGCATGCTGGAAAGCCAAGCGCTCCAGACCGCGAGGCTCACGAGAGGCTAAAATAAGATCCAGCAGCCAGCGAGCTGTACAGCGCACATAAGCTGCTACGCGGGAAAAACATTCTGCATTCATCATATTGTGTCTGAGAGCGAAACTGGGGCGGATGGATAATAATAGGGTTTTATAGTCGGCAAACTATTCCCCCGTCTCCTGACAACGGCAACTCTTCCCTTTGTTAATGGAGAAGAGTTATCAATAGAAATGATTTGATTCAATCTCCATTCAAGGATAAATCTCTTTCCGCTGACTGCAGAAATAATTCATCTGTTTTGTTGCTGGTAACTACGGTGGCCAGCAGGTTCAAACAGACCGGAACATTCCCATTAGGAGAAACGACGCAAATACAAAACGCTGCAAGAAGCTCAAAACACACTTTTGCGTCACTCTTTAGTGTCCCCTGGTCTCCCAGCTGTGTGCGTCACTCTTTAGTGTCCCCTGGTCTCCCAGCTGTGTGCGTCACTCTTTAGTGTCCCCTGGTCTCCCAGCTGTGTGCGTCACTCTTTAGTGTCCCCTGGTCTCCCAGCTGTGTGCGTCACTCTTTAGTGTCCCCTGGTCTCCCGGCTGTGTGCGTCACCTTTTAGTGTCCCCTGGTCTCCCAGCTGTGTGCGTCACTCTTTAGTGTCCCCTGGTCACCCGGCTGTGTGCGTCACTCTTTAGTGTCCCCTGGTCTCCCAGCTGTGTGCATCACTCTTTAGTGTCCCCTGGTCTCCCAGCTGTTTGCGTCACTCTTTAGTGTCCCCTGGTCTCCTAGCTGTTTGCGTCACTCTTTAGTGTCCCCTGGTCTCCCAGCTGTGTGCGTCACTCTTTAGTGTCCCTTGTCTCCCAGCTGTGTGCGTCACTCTTTAGTGTCCCCTTGTCCCCTGGTCTCCCAGCTGTGTGCGTCACCTTTTAGTGTCCCCTGCTCTCCCAGCTGTGTGCATCACTCTTTAGTGTCCCCTGGTCTCCGTTGTGTTCTGAGCTTCTTCAGTGTTTGGTTTCTGCAGCTTTTAGTAAACGTCTCCTTAAGTTGCTGAATGTTCTCTAAACGCTGCAGGTGTTGTCAAGTCGCTGAAGATGTTTCTTCATGTGGAACCTTTGTGTTTTTAGCTTCTGAAGCTGCAGCTGTTTTCTCGTATAGAAAGGCTTTGGGCCGTTGCCAGCCACTATAGGACCTCCATACTGCATAGCTAACTTGTATTATCCATACTTTCTATGCACACATATTAATTCATAATGCACATGGATTATGCATGCTCACACATGTTCATCAGGACACGAGTCCCACCGACCTGTGCTGCTCTGGATGGT
The DNA here is from genome assembly GCA_023974075.1 of Chaenocephalus aceratus. Lineage (NCBI taxonomy): Eukaryota > Metazoa > Chordata > Actinopteri > Perciformes > Channichthyidae > Chaenocephalus > Chaenocephalus aceratus. The sequence goes on along the minus strand of JAMFTG010001338.1, from coordinate 57,361 downwards.
CCTGACGGTGGTGGTGGTGCGCGGGGGGGAGTTGGCGACGCCTCCTTTTCTTCCTCCTCCTCCCTCCTCTTCCTCCTGCGAGCAGCCTTTCTCGATGGCACGGACGTAGCTGTGGCTCCTCATGCGAAAGCAGCCGGACATCGGCAGGTCCAGAGCGTCCACCGCCTGCGACTCCATCTCACTGAACACCGCCTCGCACACCGCCTCGATCTGCCCGTTCACCTCCACCTCGCTCACCTGGGGACGAGGACACGCAAAGACACGCGGTCCGTGCATGGGAATATAAATGAAGTGCACCCCAGCATTGTGCAAAACAACTAAACAGGGACACAACAACACAGAAGCGCTGATTAAAGCTTCAGTCGGCAGGAGTGTTAAGCACAAATACTTAAAATCTAATTGGGTGATCCACAAGAACACGGCGTTCCAGAATACTGATTCACCGTATTACAATAAGTCCTGTTGCTGGGATATTGACACCTCTCTGCTCACGGAGAAATAACAAATGCATGATTAGTGCATGATGTTTTGAACAAGAAACTATTTAGCGAGAGAAGTTCTTCTGAATCAAATCTGAAACTAATATTTAGTCGTCTTTGGGTCATCATTTTCCCTTCAAACTGCCTCGTGAAGCTTTATGCCGTATATAAAATGCATATCGTGGAAATAAGAGCGTCCAGGGAGTGCAGAGGGGGAGGAATCACGTTGTGGGAGGAAGAGTGAAAGACTAGTGCTGAGAATTAGGAAGTGTCAAAGCTACGACTAGTGGGAGCTGGTATGCGACTCAAAGGAACTACCTGCACCGCGTCTCACGTAAAAATACAGATTGTGTTGTGAGGACATTCGATTCCTTCAAGTTCAAAAGCACAGAGCAGCCGAAGGGATGGGATGTTGCTTCGGGGAGTGAAAGTGGAGAGGGGAACAGTGTGAGTATTTCCTGCAGAGCTTGGAGTCAGTAAGGTTTGTGGACCTCGATGTTAACAGTCTGTTTTGTGTGTTGCGTTCACACACACGTCAGATATGAGAGAGAGAGAGAGAGAGAGAGAGAGAGAGAGAGAGAGAGAGGAGAGAGAGAGGAGAGAGAGAGAGAGAGAGAGAGAGAGGAGAGAAGAGAGAGAGAGAGAGAGAGAGAGAGAGAGAACCTCTTTCTTGTGCAGTGGCTCTGCTCCACGCCGGGCCGTCCCTCGGGTCCTTTACTCAGCAGACGAGGCAGAGTGTTTCCCCGGGGCTTTGGAGGGGAGTTCATATCCTCGTTACCCCGGCGAGAAGGTAAGCTAAGCTCGCCTGTCACTCCAGATCACTTGGAGTATGAAGCCTGGCTCAAAATCCAATATGACTAACGTGTTATTTAGCAGAAGAGACTGCTTTTAATCCAGGCCATTGAACTATTCATATCTCACACGGCACTGTAACTTCTATTCTTGTATCTTTTAATGACTGTTTTGAAATGCCATTTTCTTAATGTCTTACATTTTTGTAAAGCACTTAGAATTGTGTTGAAAGCAGATGTATAAATAAACTTGCCTTGCCTTGTTACAGTAGTAACCAATCCAGATTCCACTTATTCACAGATTTCATATTTGTCTTTCATGTTAATTCTTGTTTTCCCGTCTCTTGCGTAGCAGCACTGAGAGAGGCCTCGCTGAGTGCCGCAGCAGAAGGAGCATGTTGGGGTAAATCCTGTTTAATTCAGAATACGGCGCTCCAGAAAACAGCACGTATACACTAACTAGGAGATTTTGGTTTTCATACTTGTTATTTCAGGCTACGGATTGGATTCACCCCCCCTGCACGACCTCGCTGGACATGACCGTGGAGGTACAGGGGCCTCTGGGTGCCACTAACCTGGCTTATGGTGCTCATGGCTCTCATGTAGCTCTCGTTTCTCGAGCGAAATTTAGGCGAGGCCAGCAGCCCTGCCGGGTCCAAGCTGTCCAGACTCCTATTGATGGAAACCTCACTCACCGCCCGCAGGTAGCTGTGACTCCGGATCTGAAGCTTTGGCGAATGCTCCGTGGAAATCCTGCAGAAAGAGAGACGAGAAAATAATGTTAGAGGATATAATCTGCTCTCCTGCTGATGTGCAGGTGTATATCAGTATGTAGTGTCTCTACTTTAAAGAGTCCTCTCCTGCTGATGTTCAGGTGTATATCAGTATGTAGTGTCTCTACTTTAAAGAGTCCTCTCCTGCTGATGTGCAGGTGTATATCAGTATGTAGTGTCTCTACTTTAAAGAGTCCTCTCCTGCTGATGTTCAGGTGTGTATCAGTATGTAGTGTCTCTACTTTAAAGAGTCCTCTCCTGCTGATGTTCAGGTGTATATCAGTATGTAGTGTCTCTACTTTAAAGAGTCCTCTCCTGCTGATGTTCAGGTGTATATCAGTATGTAGTGTCTCTACTTTAAAGAGTCCTCTCCTGCTGATGTTCAGGTGTATATCAGTATGTAGTGTCTCTACTTTAAAGAGTCCTCTCCTGCTGATGATCAGGTGTATATCAGTATGTAGTGTCTCTACTTTAAAGAGTCCTCTCCTGCTGATGTTCAGGTGTATATCAGTATGTAGTGTCTCTACTTTAAAGAGTCCTCTCCTGCTGATGTTCAGGTGTATATCAGTATGTAGTGTCTCTACTTTAAAGAGTCCTCTCCTGCTGATGATCAGGTGTATATCAGTATGTAGTGTTTCTACTTTAAAGAGTCCTCTCCTGCTGATGTTCAGGTGTATCAGTATGTAGTGTCTCTACTTTAAAGAGTCCTCTCCTGCTGATGTTCAGGTGTATATCAGTATGTAGTGTCTCCACTTTAAAGAGTCCTCTCCTGCTGATGATCAGGTGTATATCAGTATGTAGTGTCTCTACTTTAAAGAGTTCTCTCCTGCTGATGTTCAGGTGTATATCAGTATGTAGTGTCTCTACTTTAAAGAGTCCTCTCCTGCTGATGTTCAGGTGTATATCAGTATGTAGTGTCTCTACTTTAAAGAGTCCTCTCCTGCTGATGATCAGGTGTATATCAGTATGTAGTGTCTCTACTTTAAAGAGTCCTCTCCTGAAGTGGAAACAAGAGAGATTACGCGATAAGAAGAGAATGAGAGAAGGTATCTGTAAAGTACTTGGCAGTGTGTGTGAACCCGGAGATACGGATCAATCCCCAATCGCTCGAGGAGACACCGTTATCTAATCAACAAGCGCAGGAGTGTTGAGAAGCAGCGGCAGTAGCTTAGGCAGTCTGTCCTTGAGGCACCTTGTAAGCAAGCTCTCACACACTTTAAGGGAAGCATACATGTGTGAGAACAGGGGGGGAACTGTGTGTGTGAGGTGTATACATCCAACATCGTCCACATGAAAAAACACACACACACACACACACACACACACACACACACGATGAATAGGTGTCTCATTATCTCTCACCTGCCTCCAATCTGAGCGCTCAGCATGCTATGTAAGTGTGTGTGTGTGTGTGTGTGTGTGTGTGTGTGTGTAGGTTATGTAACAGTTGGATGCCTGCTAAACAATTCATTAATCAGGGGAAATGAAACCTAAAAAGCTGAATTACTTTCCTCCTAATGAACATCGTGGCCTAGTAAACCGAAAACAAGACAGATTAAAAGCCTGCTCTCAAAATTCAATATCTCCGCGTCTTACTTTCACTTGTTAGTATATTAAAAGTACACACACACACACACACACACACACACACACACACACACACACACACACACACACACACACACACACACACACACAACTCATAACGTTCTGCCTTCAGGTCAGGTCTGCTTTAATTATGTATTCCCGCCCTGAAGTAGAGTGTGGTTAGCGCAGCGAGACAAACTAGATTACTCATTCTTGGATGGAAGAATGCGGCGGAGGAAGACCGAGCACTGGAAGGACAGATTGAGATGGGAATAAAGGAAGTGATTTGGGAAGTTTCTAATATTAAAATGCTCCCCCTTGTAGTCCTCGAGGCTTTTTATATTGAGCAGAATCTACGGAAAGATTCGGTATCGAAGCTTTCAGGGGTTAATAGCTATTTGTTTTAGCAACCAATTCCTCTATTGTAATATCAGGTTTCCTATCCAAGTGGTCCGATGTAAACACAACATGTATTACAGGGTTTAGTTGAATTCTCCATTCTGATTGGTCAATTTGGACATTCACAAGGTCTGCTTTTTTGCTTTGGAGGATATAGGGACTCGGTCATATCAATACGCAGAAAGAAGTCCGGTCAATTTAACGTCAACTATGGCAAAAAAAACAACAACAGAAGAATAGAGACAGGAAGTAAACACTAAAGGGAACAGCAGAAGAAGACAGAGAGGAAGTAAACACTAAAGGGAACAGCAGAAGAAGACAGAGAGGAAGTAAAACACCCAATGGAACAGCAGAAGAAGACAGACAGGAAGTAAACACTTAAGGGAACAGCAGAAGAAGACAGACAGGAAGTAAACACTAAAGGGAACAGTAGAAGAAGACAGACAGGAAGTAAACACTAACAGGAACAACAGAAGACAGGAAGTAAACACTAAAGGGAACAAAAGAAGAAGACCGACAGGAAGTAAACACTAAAGGGAACAGCAGAAGACAGGAAGTAAACACTTAAGGGAAACAACAGAAGAAGATAGACAGGAAGTAACACTAAAGGGAACAGCAGAAGAAGACATACAGGAAGTAAACACTAAAGGGAACAGCAGAAGACAGGAAGTAAACACTAAAGGGAACAGCAGAAGACAGGAAGTAAACACTAAAGGGAAACAACAGAAGACAGGAAGTAAACACTAAAGGGAAACAACAGAAGACAGGAAGTAAACACTAAAGGGAACAACATAAGAAGACCGACAGGAAGTAAACACTAAAGGGAACAACAGAAGACAGGAAGTAAACACTAAAGGGAAACAACAGAAGACAGGAAGTAAACACTAAAGGGAACAACATAAGAAGACCGACAGGAAGTAAACACTAAAGGGAACAACAGAAGAAGACCGACAGGAAGTAAACACTAAAGGGAACAACAGAAGAAGACCGACAGGAAAGTAAACACTAAAGGGAACAACAGAAGACAGGAAGTAAACACTAAAGGGAACAGCAGAAGAAGACAGACAGGAAGTAAACCACTAACTGGAACAACAGAAGACAGGAAGTAAACCCTAAAGGGAACAACAGAAGACAGGAAGTAAACACTAAAGGGAACAACAGAAGAAGACAGACAAGAAGTAAACACTAAAGGGAACAGCAGAAGACAGGAAGTAAACACTAAAGGGAACAACAGAAGAATACCGACAGGAAGGAAACACTAAAGGGAACAACAGAGGAAGACAGACAGGAAGTAAACACTAAAGGGAACAACATAAGAAGACCGACAGGAAGTAAACACTAACGGAAACAACAGAAGACAGGAAGTAAACACTAAAGGGAACAACATAAGAAGACCGACAGGAAGTAAAACACTAAAGGGAACAGCAGAAGAAGACAGACAGGAAGTAAACACTAAAGGAACAGCAGAAGAAGACAGAGAGGAAGTAAACACCCAATGGAACAGCAGAAGAAGACAGACAGGAAGTAAACACTTAAGGGAACAGCAGAAGAAGACAGACAGGAAGTAAACACTAAAGGGAACAGTAGAAGAAGACAGACAGGAAGTAAACACTAACAGGAACAACAGAAGACAGGAAGTAAACACTAAAGGGAACAAAAGAAGAAGACCGACAGGAAGTAAACACTAAAGGGAACAACAGAAGAAGATAGACAGGAAGTAAACACTAAAGGGAACAGCAGAAGAAGACATACAGGAAGTAAACACTAAAGGGAACAGCAGAAGACAGGAAGTAAACACTTAAGGGAACAACAGAAGAAGACCGACAGGAAGTAAACACTAAAGGGAACAACAGAAGACAGGAAGTAAACACTAAAGGGAAACAACAGAAGACAGGAAGTAAACACTAAAGGGAACAACATAAGAAGACCGACAGGAAGTAAACACTAAAGGGAACAACAGAAGAAGACGACAGGAAGTAAACACTAAAGGGAACAACAGAAGAAGACCGACAGGAAGTAAACACTAAAGGGAACAACAGAAGACAGGAAGTAAACACTTAAGGGAACAACAGAAGAAGATAGACAGGAAGTAAACACTAAAGGGAACAGCAGAAGAAGACATACAGGAAGTAAACACTAAAGGGAACAGCAGAAGACAGGAAGTAAACACTTAAGGGAACAACAGAAGAAGACCGACAGGAAGTAAACACTAAAGGGAACAACAGAAGACAGGAAGTAAACACTAAAGGGAAACAACAGAAGACAGGAAGTAAACACTAAAGGGAACAACATAAGAAGACCGACAGGAAGTAAACACTAAAGGGAACAACAGAAGAAGACCGACAGGAAGTAAACACTAAAGGGAACAACAGAAGAAGACCGACAGGAAGTAAACACTAAAGGGAACAACAGAAGACAGGAAGTAAACACTAAAGGGAACAGCAGAAGAAGACAGACAGGAAGTAAACACTAAAGGGAACAACAGAAGACAGGAAGTAAACCCTAAAGGGAACAACAGAAGACAGGAAGTAAACACTAAAGGGAACAACAGAAGAAGACAGACAAGAAGTAAACACTAAAGGGAACAGCAGAAGACAGGAAGTAAACACTAACGGGAACAACAGAAGACAGGAAGTAAACACTAAAGGGAACAACAGAAGAATACCGACAGGAAGGAAACACTAAAGGGAACAACAGAGGAAGACAGACAGGAAGTAAACACTAAAGGGAACAACATAAGAAGACCGACAGGAAGTAAACACTAACGGAAACAACAGAAGACAGGAAGTAAACACTAAAGGGAACAACATAAGAAGACCGACAGGAAGTAAACACTAAAGGGAACAGCAGAAGAAGACATACAGGAAGTAAACACTAAAGGGGACAGTTGAAGAAGATGGACAGGAAGTAAACACTAAAGGGAACAGCAGAAGAAGACGGAGAGGAAGTAAAACACTAAAGGGAACCGCAGAAGAAGATGGACAAGAAGTAAACACTTAAGGGAACAGCAGAAGAAGACAGACAGGAAGTAAACACTAACTGGAACAACAGAAGACAGAAAGTGAAAACTAAAGGGAACAGTAGAAGAAGACAGACAGGAAGTAAACACTAAAGGGAACAGCAGAAGAAGACGACATACAGGAAGTAAACACTAAAGGGAACAGTATAAGAAGAAAGACAGGAAGGGAACACTAAAGGGAACAGTAGAAGAAGACAGACAGGAAGTAAACAGTAAAGGGAACAGCAGAAGAAGACGACATACAGGAAGTAAACACTAAATGGAACAGTATAAGAAGAAAGACAGGAAGTAAACACTAAAGGGAACAGTAGAAGAAGACAGACAGGAAGTAAACAGTAAAGGGAACAGCAGAAGAATACAGACAGGAAGTAAACAGTAAAGGGAACAGTAGAAGAAGACAGACAGGAAGTAAACACTAAAGGGAACAGTAGAAGAAGACAGATAGGAAGTAAACAGTAAAGGGAACAGCAGAAGAAGACACATGTTCTTCCTCGTGCTCTCTACACTTATAGGTCAACTGAGGAAATGAAAAGGTACATCTGTACATTTGAGCCCTCAGCGATCTCTTTGAATCCTCCACATGCTTCCTGTAGTCTGTGACACATCAAGTGAAGCAGGAATCTACCCGCTCTATTATCTCCATTCACATCTCCTCCTGATTTCCCAGCGGTCTGATTGTCGGCAGCAGCAATTACGTCTTTTGTGGGAACTTGAATGGCAGCGCTCGCTTGCAATCAGCATCACCTGAAGGGGGGGGAGTTCAGTGTGTCCCCGGGTCTGAGGAACAAGTGACATTAATGAATACACGTTCCTCTGCGTCGTCAGGGGTCGGTGGAAAAGCCCTCGGTTGATTCAAACTGCGACACTTCCCGTAATCCTGGATCTTGAGAAACGGCTGCCGTGTCTTTGGCTCCTCTCCAAATCTGACTTTTCGTCGTGTGCTTTTAACCTCGTCCGTCTTGCACTATTTCCATTCTATTGTATTTGTATTTACTTGTTATATTTGATCTGTAAGTAAAGGTATTCTGATTCTCTCACACACGCATTTTATCGTTCTCTTTTATCCTTTCGCCTTTATCTAGTCGTCTTTCATCCTTTCTTTATAACTAATGCTGTTAATGATTTTAAAAAGGTGTCTGTTATCATCTGGCCGAGGACATGAGCAATGTTGGCTGAAGCTGCAACATTTACTATTGTGTGTGATCAGTGGGGACTGTCCACGACGCGATACACACATCCACTAAACTAAAGTCTCTCACCGTGCTAAGTATCGTTAAGGTTTTATCGATAGCGCTTATCGATCCGGTCTTTTATCGGTACTCTTATCGGTTCTTTTGGAGAGAAAAATAAGGTAAACTAAATAAACAAATTGTGAACAAAACTAATTTGCTTTCTATTTAAATTAAATACATAATATTTCACATCAAAAGAAACAACAACGTTTTAACAAATCGTATTAAATAATCTGAAGACAGAACTGTGAACAGAATAGCTGAAACTTTAACAAAATAAATAACTCAGTTTCCTCTAATCATTAAAACATGTTTGTATCATGGAGTTAACTCTGTGTGTTGCTGCTAGCATACAGAACACCTGACGTGGAGACGTTACTCGTGGACGGGGCTACAGAGCGGCTGGAGAGACAGTGGAACCCGGTGCATTCCTCCGTCTGGATGTGGAGCACTTGTTTAGACAAATAGCTCGTGTTGCCGCCCTGACATGCTAACTCTTATTGCACTTTAGGGAACGAGCATCGAGACGGGTAAAGTTTAAGCACTTCGGAGCGCGTTTTCTCCGCCATCTCCTCCGTGTGTGTGTGTGTGTGTGTGTGTTGCTGCATGTAGCAGCTGTGTGTGTGTAACCTGCCCCGCCCCCTCGCTCACAGACGGGGAGAGATCTCGTCTGGATTGGAAAGATCGAAAATACTCAAAATAATCATAGTCGCATTTTGCAGTCTTTATGCGTATTAGAAACGGAGCTGGCGACACTAAAACTGCAATATAATGTGTGTGTAGCAATAATACAGATGACACATATCTTGTACATGTCTCCAGTACCGATAAAAAGACCGATAACGTCGGAGCTTAACGGCACCACGGTCTTTAATAGCTCAGCCCGTGCTAATAGGAAATGAGTTATCCGTTTTATTTGTTCTATGTATATTCATGTTGCATTGTTGGAGGAGGAGCCTGTGACGTCAGATTTCCATTCACATATCTACACTGAATGTACACATGACATTAAAAGCCTTGAATGCTGGAATCTGGGTCTGTTTTCTCCATCATTCCCCCTTGATTGCTTCACCTCATCTTTCCTGTCACTCAGATCCGTTTTCTCCTCAGTTTTCTCCGTCCCTATCCTCCACTTCCTTTCTCCCCTTCTCTTCGTCAATAAAAGCCTTTAAAGCGATGACTGTGATTCGAGGGAGGGAAGGACAGAAAAAGACAAAGATGTGATTACGGCAAACCCATTATTCAGGATGTCTGTTCTCGCTGAGACGCAAAAAGAAACAGGATCAAATCTGGGCCAGGAATAAATGAATTTGCCGCAAAAAGAAATTGTTTCGGGGACAAGAAAGGATGTCATTTTCTCCTGAGCTTGTTTGTCTGCCAGGAATACATCCCAGCCAGTTAAATGCATGCGTTATCTGTGCGCCTGTGTTTTAATAAGGAGGCAGGTTAGCAGTGGGTGAGAGTAAACAAATCTTCTGAGGAGCAATCGTCCTCTTGGCAAGGTCACAGGATGGACTCGGAAACATATGATGAACAAAGCTGAATATTAAAGAGCCTCTTTCCTGTAAGGTGTTATATAGGCTTGTTTTAAAGCATGGAAACATGTCGACGTAAAGGCACTAAATACAAATATACACCTGGAAATGAGCAGAATATGGCCCCTTTAAGTCGTATGACGTAAGATGACTTGAGCCAACTTAAGTATATTTGTATTTTTTGAAGGACTATCCTGTTACATCTGGGTAAGGAAGAATTTAACCCATGTTAACTTGTCACTTTAACTTATTCCGCACTTTATATCTTAGATGATGACCAAATATGTATATATGCTGACAGTTATTTTACTCTTATTTGTATTTATCTCCTATTTTCATAGTCTTTTATTATTATTATTTCCTTGATTTTATGTTATTTATTATTTATTTTAGATTTTATTGATCTGTGTGAATCTTTGCTGTACTGTTTTTTTTTCACGCTTACCCTGTTGCTGCTTTGTACAACTGAATTTCCCCTCGGGGATTAATAAAGGTTCATCTTATCTTATCTTATCTTATTTATAGTAAATTAATTGGAAGTTCTGTTTCTTAAATCTTGTTTTTATTATCAGATTCTTTTTCTTACATTTTTGAAATTAGTAATACTAACATTGTACTGAAAAAAGGCTGTTGCTTCAACATAGCTACATAAAAACAATTATACAGATTAAAAGAAACAATTGTCCTGTCTTAACTTGCAGTATTCATCATTTAATAATAATAATAATGCATTACGTTTTTTATTAGAGCGGTTTTACAGGTGCTCAAAGTGCTTTACAATTACATATTACACATATTAGACATGTACCGTACTTTTCGGACTATACAGCGCACCTGCATATAAGCTGCAGCAGCTAAACTGTCCGTCTGTCTTGCTCTCGTTCTGTCTCTCGGTTTTACTTTGGCGCGCGACCTGTCTCACTCTTTTCCGGTGTCAGTACCAGATGTTGTGACTACCCGATCCGTCACCCTGCCCGATCGGTTCTGCGCATGTGCGAGAGGGTCCGCCATGTTGGACAACTCCGGACGGCAACACCAGATGGACACTTGACACAGTGGCTTTTAGCAAAGCTCAAAAAGAAAAACCGAGAGAGATGAGTTATTGTTATTACAACGTGACTTCACTATTATTTAACAACTCTTTTTATTGGGTTCTTTTATTTGGGGTTCAGTACATTGTCAGAATAAGTGAGAAATAGATTTAACTTCTGTTAGACTGCTATCATACTGAATAAATATTTACTGTGAATGTATGCAAACATGTATGGCATATGGCTGTCTAACAGAAGTTAAATTCATTCCTCACTTATTCTGACAATGTACTTAACCCCAAATAAAAGAACCCAATAAAAAGAGTTGTTAAATAATAGTGAAGTCACGTTGTAATAACAATAACTCATCTCTCTCGGTTTTTCTTTTTGAGCTTTGCTAAAAGCCACTGTGTCAAGTGTCCATCTGGTGTTGCCGTCCGGAGTTGTCCAACATGGCGGACCCTCTCGCACATGCGCAGAACCGATCGGGCAGGGTGACGGATCGGGTAGTGACTGTCACTACCCGATCCGTCACCCTGCCCGATCGGTTCTGCGCATGTGCGAGAGGGTCCGCCATGTTGGACAACTCCGGATGGCAACACCAGATGGACAATATCATAAGCATCCAACAGTAGAATATAAATATAAAATCTAAGTGTTAATGATTGTCAGTATAAATGGGATATATATATATATATATATATATATATATATATATAATTCCAAAGCTGGTAAAGACCTTTCAAATTTAGCAATAATAGTCATATAACAAAAGTACTGATTTCATAACAGATTTGTTCTTGAATCAACTTTTTTATGGAAAATGGTTGTTTTATTAATTAATTAAAATGAAAAACATTCACAGTTAATGTAATTATATATACATTAGTAATGCCATAACTGTTTGCATACATTCACAGTAAATATGTATTCAGTATGATAGCTGTCTAACAACAGTAAATTGTATTCAGTATGATAGCTGTCTAACAACAGTAAATATGTATTCAGTATGATAGCTGTCTAACAGAAGTTAAATCCATTCCTCACTTATTCTAACAATGTACTTAACCCCAAATAAAAGAACCCAATAAAAAGAGTTGATAAATAATAGTGAAGTCACGTTGTAATAACAATAACTTATCTCTCGCGAGTTTTCCTTTTAACAATAACTTATCTCTCTCGAGTTTTCCTTTTGAGCTTTCGAGTTTCCTTTTGAGCTTTGCTAAAAGCCACTGTGTCAGATGTCCATCGTGGGTTGCCGTCCGGAGTTGTCCAACATGGCGGACCCTCTCGCACATGCGCAAAACCGATCGGGCAGGGTGACGGATCGGGTAGTCACAGTGACACCGGCCTCCAGCTTTTCCTGCTGGAGCCGCCGCTTAGAGGTGGCGGGCGCGGACCGGTCCTAGAGCCCGTAGAGTTAAAGGTGGTTAATTTTACCTGTAACATCCATAGATTTAGGAGGTTCCCTAGTGGCCGTTAGCTGTACGAAAAAAATGGGGGAAAAAGTCGCGGCTTATAGTCCGAAAAGTACGGTAGATGTCATGACTGTGGACATTACCCACAGGAGCAAATGCGGGCAGAGTGTCTTGCCCAAGGACACAACGGCCTGACGCAGCGGCGGCCGAGGCGGGTTTCGAACTGGAGTTCACCAACGCCCCTCGATCTGATGACCAACGCTCTAACCACTGCGCCAAAAACGCAAAACCGTTTTTCTGCAGTTATTATTATGGAGATTTAAGGTGTGCTCACGTAGATTTTTATCTAATTTCACGATAGAAATTAGATCAAACTTGCAAAGTAGAAGAAATCCGAATGGTCCTTTACTTCATCCACATGTGTTTCCACTATTTGTATTGCTAGACACAAACTGTCTTACCATGATATTAAGTCATTACAAAAAACAACAACAATATTTTCCATCTTACTGAAACACTGGAGAAATTGGGGACTCGAGTGTTATGTATCAGCATGGGGCTGATAAGCTGTGTACTATACAGAGAAGAGAGGAACACCAGTGGGGGGTCGCACACACACACACACACACACACACACACACACACACACACACACACACACACACACACACACACACACACACACACACACACAGAATGAGGAGGGAGCCGCTGACGTCTCCTTTTCACACTGAGCTTTCAGTCTGTGTTAAACTGGTTTAAAAGAGGATATATTAGGTTTTAAATGAGTATTTAGTGTCTCTACTGGGACATGTCTCCATGGCGATGTCACTATGTTGTGGAACTTATTTATTTATTTGTTTATTCCACACATGGCAGTTATTTTAAAACAGAACATGTACACTTACACTGGTTGTTTTGTTTCTTTTGTTATAGCGCATGGTGGAAAGGAGCAGGGAGAATCTTATTTGACCGGCCCTTCTTAAAAAGAAATCTAAATGAAAGAACCATAGACAAGTCAAATAAAAGCAATATTCTTTCAGCTGCTTACAAATACTGAAACATAAAACCATCAAAAGTCAACTTCATACTTAATGACGCTTTCTTTATGCATTTTCTTAAACATACAACATGTCTTACAGCCCTTTAAATAACTCGGCAAAGAATTCCACTTCTTTACGCCAACTTAGCAAACAAAGGCGTCCAATGGAGGGGATGTAGCCTCTGCAGGCCGTTTACATGCACACACACCTATGTGACACGCTGAAGGACCGAGTCCATGCTGAGCAGAGAAAGTCATAGTAACTAGAAACATCTCTCGATGGATGACGTTGTTTTTTTTACCCTCGTGTCTTGCAGAAGAAAAGAGAAAATCCTTCAAATGTTCTCAACCCACGCCGAACATCACGACAGCATGGCTTTACACTTTCAAAGACACTCCGACAGGGATTATGTATTTTCAATCAGGGCTTTGTCTGTTCGATGTGCTGGTGCTGTAGAGTCCAAGGCCAGCGAAGAGTGTGTGTGTGTGTGTGTGTGTGTGTGTGTGTGTGTGTGTGTGTGTGTGTGAGGTGTAAACACAGAACAGGTAATAAAGCTGAGAGTCTGGAATCACCTCCATCTCTTTGTCCACTTTCCTCCTTTCATTCCCGTCATCTGTCAAAACTAATTAACTATCCAACTATGTGCAATATATATATATATATATATATATATGCCGTAATAACTGTGCAATATATACCTTACCTCTATATATATGTCTTAATGTGTGCATATATATATACATGTGAAAAAATAAACAGTTTATATAAAACGTACTTAGTTTAGTTTATTTATTTATTTTCGAGCGTGTAAAACCAAAGAAAATACAAATGAAACAAAAGATGATACAGACATGATACAGTACTATAAAAATGAATGCAATAACTAAACGAAATATTTAAATAACAATTGAATAATCTGTAGTATCATTGTCTGATAACAATAAACAACAAAACTTTAGCTAATTACACGTCCGAAAAGGGGTCGGAAGAAGTTTACACTTATTTAATCCGACCCCTTCTCCCTTTTACATCTTAATATACGTTACGTACTTGAGCGTGGTCATCTCGGTGAAGGAGGGCTGTGTCGCCTTCAGGTAACTCGCCCGCCGCGCCTGAACCTTTGGGGACGGCTTCGGGCTGCAGTCCGAGTCTCCGCTGTCTTCTTCTGCCATGGCTCTGATGTAGCTGCCGCTGCGCATCCGCCGGCACGGGATCTCATCGTCCTTCCCCAGCGGAGAGAAGCCGCTCCAGTCATCCTGAGGCACCTGTGGAGAGGAGGGGGGGATAGACAATACTTTATTCAATATAATAAACGTTATTTATACTGTATCGCCGCTTTCACGCTGGACGCGGCCCAAAGTGCTTTATGACGGAAAAGGACGATAACGAATGAGGAACATAATTAAACACAAGGTGTAAACAAACAGAAAGAGTGCTATCACTGAATAATAAAAGGAAGATAAGGGGCTCCAGACACGAGAGCATCGTTTCTTCCCCGCGCCGATATGACCGTTTCTCACAGCGCGACGTAATGTGTAGAAATGCAGGATCATACCATCAGCCTTTGAGCGCCGGAGGCCTGGTTTTGTCTGCAGGAAACCAAATGTTTCACCAGAGGTTGAGATCCCTGGCCCCCGCCTGCTCGTCTGACTTTTCACACACACTAATGAAGTTAAAGAAGAACAGGAGGCAACAGCTATCGCCCATTTCTAACGGAGAGAGAGAGAAACAAAGGGGCTTTTGTTCACTGCAGACTCGACGTGAGAGGCTGTTAGGCACCAGCTCTGAAGTGAGAGAAACGAGTGTGTGTGTGTGTGTGTGTGTGTGTGTGTGTGTGTGTGTGACAGAAGAGAGACAGAGCGGGAATCATTCAGCAGAGCGGAGAGTAACCAGGAAACAGAGCTGGGTTTGGTGTCAGGGGCAACGAGAGCCCGCCGTGACACCTCGGGAAACACCGGTCTGTGAGGAGGTCATATCAGTATGTAGTGTCTCTACTTTAAAGAGTCCTCTCCTGCTGATGTTCAGGTGTGTATCAGTATGTAGTGTCTCTACTTTAAAGAGTCCTCTCCTGCTGATGTTCAGGTGTGTATCAGTATGTAGTGTCTCTACTTTAAAGAGTCCTCTCCTGCTGATGTTCAGGTGTATATCAGTATGTAGTGTCTCTACTTTAAAGAGTCCTCTCCTGCTGATGTTCAGGTGTGTATCAGTATGTAGTGTCTCTACTTTAAAGAGTCCTCTCCTGCTGATGTTCAGGTGTATATCAGTATGTAGTGTCTCTACTTTAAAGAGTCCTCTCCTGCTGATGTTCAGGTGTATATCAGTATGTAGTGTCTCTACTTTAAAGAGTCCTCTCCTGCTGATGATCAGGTGTATATCAGTATGTAGTGTCTCTACTTTAAAGAGTCCTCTCTTGCTGATGTTCAGGTGTATATCAGTATGTAGTGTCTCTACTTTAAAGAGTCCTCTCCTGCTGATGTTCAGGTGTATATCAGTATGTAGTGTCTCTACTTTAAAGAGTCCTCTCCTGCTGATGTTCAGGTGTATATCAGTATGTAGTGTCTCTACTTTAAAGAGTCCTCTCCTGCTGATGTTCAGGTGTATATCAGTATGTAGTGTCTCTACTTTAAAGAGTCCTCTCCTGCTGATGTTCAGGTGTATATCAGTATGTAGTGTCTCTACTTTAAAGAGTCCTCTCCTGCTGATGTTCAGGTGTGTATCAGTATGTAGTGTCTCTACTTTAAAGAGTCCTCTCCTGCTGATGTTCAGGTGTATATCAGTATGTAGTGTCTCTACTTTAAAGAGTCCTCTCCTGCTGATGTTCAGGTGTATATCAGTATGTAGTGTCTCTACTTTAAAGAGTCCTCTCCTGCTGATGTTCAGGTGTATATCAGTATGTAGTGTCTCTACTTTAAAGAGTCCTCTCCTGCTGATGTTCAGGTGTATATCAGTATGTAGTGTCTCTACTTTAAAGAGTCCTCTCCTGCTGATGTTCAGGTGTGTATCAGTATGTAGTGTCTCTACTTTAAAGAGTCCTCTCCTGCTGATGTTCAGGTGTGTATCAGTATGTAGTGTCTCTACTTTAAAGAGTCCTCTCCTGCTGATGTTCAGGTGTATATCAGTATGTAGTGTCTCTACTTTAAAGAGTCCTCTCCTGCTGATGTTCAGGTGTATATCAGTATGTAGTGTCTCTACTTTAAAGAGTCCTCTCCTGCTGATGATCAGGTGTATATCAGTATGTAGTGTCTCTACTTTAAAGAGTCCTCTCTTGCTGATGTTCAGGTGTATATCAGTATGTAGTGTCTCTACTTTAAAGAGTCCTCTCCTGCTGATGTTCAGGTGTATATCAGTATGTAGTGTCTCTACTTTAAAGAGTCCTCTCCTGCTGATGTTCAGGTGTATATCAGTATGTAGTGTCTCTACTTTAAAGAGTCCTCTCCTGCTGATGTTCAGGTGTATATCAGTATGTAGTGTCTCTACTTTAAAGAGTCCTCTCCTGCTGATGTTCAGGTGTATATCAGTATGTAGTGTCTCTACTTTAAAGAGTCCTCTCCTGCTGATGTTCAGGTGTGTATCAGTATGTAGTGTCTCTACTTTAAAGAGTCCTCTCCTGCTGATGTTCAGGTGTATATCAGTATGTAGTGTCTCTACTTTAAAGAGTCCTCTCCTGCTGATGTTCAGGTGTATATCAGTATGTAGTGTCTCTACTTTAAAGAGTCCTCTCCTGCTGATGTTCAGGTGTATATCAGTGTGTAGTGTCTCTACTTTAAAGAGTCCTCTCCTGCTGATGTTCAGGTGTATATCAGTATGTAGTGTCTCTACTTTAAAGAGTCCTCTCCTGCTGATGTTCAGGTGTATATCAGTGTGTAGTGTCTCTACTTTAAAGAGTCCTCTCCTGCTGATGTTCAGGTGTATATCAGTATGTAGTGTCTCTACTTTAAAGAGTTCTCTCCTGCTGATGTTCAGGTGTATATCAGTATGTAGTGTCTCTACTTTAAAGAGTCCTCTCCTGCTGATGTTCAGGTGTATATCAGTGTGTAGTGTCTCTACTTTAAAGAGTCCTCTCCTGCTGATGTTCAGGTGTATATCAGTATGTAGTGTCTCTACTTTAAAGAGTCCTCTCCTGCTGATGTTCAGGTGTATATCAGTGTGTAGTGTCTCTACTTTAAAGAGTCCTCTCCTGCTGATGTTCAGGTGTATATCAGTATGTAGTGTCTCTACTTTAAAGAGTTCTCTCCTGCTGATGTTCAGGTGTATATCAGTATGTAGTGTCTCTACTTTAAAGAGTCCTCTCCTGCTGATGTTCAGGTGTATATCAGTGTGTAGTGTCTCTACTTTAAAGAGTCCTCTCCTGCTGATGTTCAGGTGTATATCAGTATGTAGTGTCTCTACTTTAAAGAGTCCTCTCCTGCTGATGTTCAGGTGTATATCAGTATGTAGTGTCTCTACTTTAAAGAGTCCTCTCCTGCTGATGTTCAGGTGTATATCAGTATGTAGTGTCTCTACTTTAAAGAGTCCTCTCCTGCTGATGTTCAGGTGTGTATCAGTATGTAGTGTCTCTACTTTAAAGAGTCCTCTCCTGCTGATGTTCAGGTGTATATCAGTATGTAGTGTCTCTACTTTAAAGAGTCCTCTCCTGCTGATGTTCAGGTGTATATCAGTATGTAGTGTCTCTACTTTAAAGAGTCCTCTCCTGCTGATGTTCAGGTGTATATCAGTGTGTAGTGTCTCTACTTTAAAGAGTCCTCTCCTGCTGATGTTCAGGTGTATATCAGTGTGTAGTGTCTCTACTTTAAAGAGTCCTCTCCTGCTGATGTTCAGGTGTATATCAGTGTGTAGTGTCTCTACTTTAAAGAGTCCTCTCCTGCTGATGTTCAGGTGTATATCAGTATGTAGTGTCTCTACTTTAAAGAGTTCTCTCCTGCTGATGTTCAGGTGTATATCAGTATGTAGTGTCTCTACTTTAAAGAGTCCTCTCCTGCTGATGTTCAGGTGTATATCAGTGTGTAGTGTCTCTACTTTAAAGAGTCCTCTCCTGCTGATGTTCAGGTGTATATCAGTATGTAGTGTCTCTACTTTAAAGAGTCCTCTCCTGCTGATGTTCAGGTGTATATCAGTGTGTAGTGTCTCTACTTTAAAGAGTCCTCTCCTGCTGATGTTCAGGTGTATATCAGTATGTAGTGTCTCTACTTTAAAGAGTTCTCTCCTGCTGATGTTCAGGTGTATATCAGTATGTAGTGTCTCTACTTTAAAGAGTCCTCTCCTGCTGATGTTCAGGTGTATATCAGTGTGTAGTGTCTCTACTTTAAAGAGTCCTCTCCTGCTGATGTTCAGGTGTATATCAGTGTGTAGTGTCTCTACTCGGACATGTCTCCATGCTTTAATGTTCAATAAGCTCCACATTGACTGACTACAACATTGAAATGCCCTGGCTGGCATGATGTGGTATTATTATTTAAATTATAATTTGTTGAAAAGAGTCATTCTGCATCGAGTCCAACACACACGAACGCCACATGACCAATGAGGGCACGAGGTGAGTCTGTGCCCCGATGGAAGGCTGACAGGCAGGTAGGCCGTCCAGTTAATTTAGCCGGCTCAGATGATTGGTCGAGCTTTTTACAGCCCCACGGCTTCCACAGATGATGTTTATTTATGTTTTTTTTGTCAAAGCACTTCAGATATCCATTGCTATTCTTTCACACACACATACGGGTATTGGGCCGAGTGCGACACCGTACTTCCGGTAACCGCCATTTCACGCGAGGTGCAAGCAGAATATCATAGTCTATTGCCTTCATCAATATCTAGTCAACTCTAAAATACCACATATATGCGATGGCATGATAATATTATTGTGACAAGTGGGGTATTCACCTGGGGCCTGTACTACGAAGCCGGTTCAACCTAACCTGATATGTTTGAGTTAGCCGGTTGGCCTAATCCAAAACATACGCGCTCTCGCTAAGCGGTCCTACGACGCGGGTTATCAAGTGGATCGCTCAAGCCAGCCGTGTCCTATCTAGTTAGGTGCGCGTTCACATGAGGGTGGTATCTGGAGCATTCGACCAATCACAGACATGGAAAAGCGCACTGACAGCGCAGCGTCATACTTCCTGAATGAAAAGTGAACTATAATATTAGACATATGAAGAAGTTAAACTTTAAACATCCATGACTTAAACACTTGATCAGGATCAAAGCCTCAGAGCTGCACCTGCAAGGTGAATACAGCTGGAACAGAACAAGTGTTTGAATGCGTACATTAACAGGTTTATGATATCACTGCCCGTCTAACACACGATCTGACTTTCATTACCTCTGACTCGAGTGATTCCTCAACTTAATGTGTTGCTTAAAATAATACTTCTGCATCCAGTCTGTGACGCTGTGAGTGTTGCACGGCCAGACACGGCTCAGCTGACTCAGATCAGGAGATATGTGATACATTATGAAGTGATATGAATGATAATGGGACACATCGACGTCTGCACTCAGTGTACTTATGATGTTGTGGCAGCTATTTAAGTGCTTTCTTAACGCTAATGTTATAATAGTCAGATCGCTCTGAAGATGGGAGCTGATATTCTATTAATGTTCACGTTCACACAGTCAGTGATTTTTGCCGGCCGTCTTTCCTGCAACGGCAGCTTTTCTGTATTTCCTTTCTCCTGTAATATGACTTGATCGCTTTAAACTCCGCACACTGAGCTCTGATTGGTCAGCAGGCGGTGCTTTCACTGAGTTGAGCTCTTAGCCTGCAACCTAACCTGGCTCAGCATCAGTTACCATGGAGATCTAGCCTGCTAAAAAGAGAACCAGCTTCGTAGGACCGGAAAGCCGGAGTTTCCCCTGAAGTTAGCCGCTAAGAGAAAATCCTGCTTCGTAGTGCACCCCCCAGGTAACAGAAGATAGACGTAGATGCAGCCAAAATCGACGAAGGCCACTTTCAAGGTTCGTTTTTCCATCTGCATCAGTCTGTCAGGGCAATCCGACAACCCACACAGCTCTAGTTCACGCTGGTAACGACCTCGAGCACACCCTCCAGTCCAGAGATGTAATCCGAAGACATGCAGCGATTTCTTCGGTCGTTAATTCAGAAAAAAAACCTAGTGCGCTCTGCGTGGCTACGTTAGCTAGCTGTTTATATTTGCACCTCCAGGAAAATGGCGTATTTATATATATATATGGCGCGCGTTGCATTGTGGGTAGCTCGTGACGTCACTGTGTGTGAAAGAATCTGGATGTTATGAGGCTTCCATGGAATATAACAACAAGCGTATCTCGAGCCGGTTTCTCAAACTTACCGACCCCGCCTCTAAGTGCAGGAGCCGAGTACTTTCTCCATGTGTGTGTGCATCACTTATGGATTACAGTTAGCAGACTAACTTCTCTTTGAAAGCCAGCTGTTTTCCTTCCGCCTCCCTTTGAAGAAACAGCTATGTCTCTTTCAGGATGGGAGAAATGTGTCTGTCCTACATCCTTCCTTCATCTCCTTGCTCCACTTCTTCAGTCTTTTTAAAATGCAAGGCCACACACAACTTCTTTTATTCTCTCACTTTCTGCCTTTTACTTTCCCCATTGATACCCCTCTCTGTTGCGCACACACACACACACGCACACACACACACACACACACACACACACACACACACGCACACACACTTCCCCTTCTATTATCGCTGCCTTCTCGCCATTTCTCTCCTCAGGCGAATATTTGAAACTCACCCCTAAAGTGAGACGTATGCAATCTGAACACACTTTTATCTTTCCCAAAACAGACGAAAGCAGCGAGTAGGATAACGTGCGTGTGTGTGTGTGTGTGTGTGTGTGTGTGTGTGTCCACGTTCAATGCTTTGTGTGATACTCTGAGAGTAGAGAGCCAAAACAGCACTCTCCTGGATAATATATTCTCATTCTCACACTCAACAATGAAAGCACCAGTACGGTCTTCGTGACGGGTGCACGGCCAGGAGGAACATGCTGCTGCTTCAGAAAGGAGCAAATATAAAAACGCAAATGTACCAAAACACAAAAGGAAACATTTTCACCAACTTGACGAAAAATGTGCAACGCTGACTAAAAGCGGACACGGTATCAATGTTATTCCATGTGACATCCGATCGGCTTTCCTGTGCTTGGGTTTAAAAAATAAACGATGGGTCTTTGTCATAGTCCACGGATTTAAAATGATGTTTCTGCACAGCCCCCTCAAAAGGATCAGTGCCGTACAGGGAGTGACAGCACACTTTCCATGCACATGGTAACAGACACGGAGGGACAGGTGACATGTGATGATTTTTTTTTTTGACAGGGGTGTCCAAACTACGACCCGGGGGCCAAATGCGGCCCGCGGACCATTTTGAATCGGCCCTCGCTCAACAGATTCAAAAGGTATAATGACTTAAATAAACCTCTGCTTGTCTTATATTGTGCTCCTTAAATATATAATGTTCAAATATATTCATGTGATAATCAAAAATAAATGCAGTCAATTAAAGTTGAAAACATGTTCTAACAAATCTAAGTTGATAAGAACAAAGCCCAATAACTTATTTACATAACAACACCCTTCATATTTCCTCTTACTATCAGCAATCTGAAGCTTCTGTTTAAAACAGTGTTTCTCAAACTTTTTCATACCAAGGACACTTAACCAATAAAGAAACACTCGCGGACCACCTAACTCCACTATTATCCAAAAACACATCGTTTTTTACAAATCGCCTGAAAATGGTACAAACAGGTGGCAACATGTGTGATGAAGGTGTTGCCCTGGGCTACATCATGCAATCGAAAGTGAAACTTAAGCTCGCTCCATTGCGGAGATATTCCCGCGAGAGTGCGGAAAACTTAAATACATTTATTTATTTCAAATGTGAAATTTTACCAATATACTCACGGACCACTAGGGGGCGCTCGACCACACTTTGAGAAGCACTGGTTTAAAGGAATGAGCTGCTAACAAAGTAAATGAACCCTCTGGAGCTGAGATGTGAGTTCAAGTATCAAGTATAATTTACCTCCATTGATTTTTCCAACTTATACCTGAACTTTTGAGGCGATATACTTCTCAGTGCTTCTCAAAGTGTGGTCCGCGCCCCACTGGTGGTCCGTGAGCGCCCCTAGTGGTCCGTGAGTATATTGGTACAATTTCACATTTTAAATAAATTAATAAATAAAAGTTTTCCGCACTCTCGCGGGAATATCTCCGCAATGGAGCGAGCTTAAGTTTCACTTTCGATTGCATGATATAGCCCAGCGCAACACCTTCGTCACACATGTTGCCACTTGTTTGTACCATTTTCAGGCGATTTGTAATCTGTTCTAGAAAAACGATGTGATTTTGGATATTTGTGGAGTTAGGTGGTCCGCGAGTGTTTTTTTATTAGTTAAGTGTCCTTGGTATGAAAAAGTTTGAGAAACACTGTCTAGTGAGTAGCCCTGCCCTTCGTATATGTTTCTGTGTGTGGCCCTCGGGGAAAAGAGTGTGGACACCCCTTGGGTTCAAGTCAACATGAGAGCAATAACTTGTTGAGGATGAAATGGAGAACCAGAAGCATGGAGGATGAGTTCTCTCGGCTGGATGCATGATGACGTGCAGAAGGCGTCTTAATAACGTCCTACCTGTAGGAAGTGGCAGGTGCGCCCCTGCTCAGCTTTCACTAGAGCTTTATCTAGGTTGACCGAGGCCTTTTGGTAGACCTCCCTCGCTCTGCTCACCGTCAGAGTGGACGACCACGAGCTCTTCCTCAGCTGCACTTGACCCTCCAACGGGCCGACAAGTTGCAAACCCCCCCCTCCTCCTCCTGCGCACGTGGAGCACTTCACATCGTTGTTGCTGCGCGACGTCTTCAGAGAGTGAGCGCTGATGGTGTTGTAGGACTCCATGAAGTATTGGGACTGCGATTTCTCCGGGTGACGCCCCATCGTCATGACCCCCGATGGACGTCCCCCCCCTCCATGATGATGATGGAGACACATGTCGTGGTCCAGAGTGTCGTCTGAACTCCAGTATCCGGAGATGGCGGAGCGCATTTTGGGCTCCGACTTGGATCGATCTTTGCTTTTACTGCGCTTGCTGTGCTTCAGAGTGCCCGAAGACGAGGAAGGCGGGTCGTCGGGGCTGGATTTGCTGCCGTTCATCTTTCCACTTCCTCCTCCTCCTATTCCTCCTCCTCCTCCTCCTCCTCCCGAAGGCCCCTCTAAGGAGTGAGACTTGGTGAAAAGCTTCTGTACAGAATGGACGAGATGTCGAATTCGCCCGGGGCTGTCGCTGCGCTGATGCTCCACCGCAGTTCGCTTATACTGTAACGTGTGATACCCTTCGCGCTGCATCGGTGCCTGACGATCAAACTGTTCCAACAGATTGGCGGGGGTCCGGTTGTTGTTGTTTACTCCTCCTCCTCCTCCACTCCCTTTAATGCTCCCAGTGTTCCCAGTGTAAGGCACCAGAGCTCCACACTCGTCCTTCAGCTCGTGGTTGGAGCTGTAGTGTCTGCGGGGGAATGTGCAGCTGGAAATATCCGGGTAGGCGCCGCATTCGGAGTGGAAAGAGTTTCGTTGGGGGAATCCGGGGTTGTTGTTGTTGTTGTGGTGGTGGTCTGCGGGGTGAGACTCCCTGGGGTTATTGAGGAAGTAGGAGCGGCGGTCGGAGCGTCCGAGCGTCATGGAGTCGTAGGAGGGGTCGCAGGTCACCGTGTGGTGGAGGCTGCGACTGTTCGACAGGCCTTTCATCGTCATGGTGGCCGAACGACGTGCAACTGCAAGTCTGCACGGGCCCCGAATCTAGATCTGCAGAGGAAGGGAAGGAAAGGAGATATTAGACTTCAAGCTGGATTTTAAAATAGTAGGAGTTGCAGCGGACCTGCAAAGAAAACAAAAAGCATAAACAGACAAACAAACAAGAAGAGAGAGAATTATAAATATCTCATATTGGCAGCCGCTCTTCATCTGCTCTGATTTGAAGAAGACGCGGTTTGGCACTCGTTCACAGATGAGAACACTTGATGACTTGGACCTAGTTTCTAGTTTCTAGTCCTTCATAACTTAAAAAAGGAGAATGTCTAAATATAGCCGCCACGTGGCATGTGGTCCCTGACATTACATCTCTTCCACTTCTATGTTTTCAGTGAAGTAGTGAGAAGGGATCAAGGAGGCAGAGAGGAAACAAGGTATCAAGTAGAGTTCACATCTATTCCTAGCTCAAGAGTGTGCTATATTTGTTCAAAGGTATTGTTAGAAATGAGGGTCTCGCTAACATCGAAGGAGTCTTTGTCTGTTTACTATGTCGTGGTAAGAGTGTAATATTTAGGACACAAGGAAGCTTAATGTTGATGGAAAAATTGTGTGAAGAGTTCTTGAGAAATCAGCCATAACAGAGGTTAATACACGGCTTAGTTGAATACTCGATTCTGATTGGTCCATTCGGACATTCTAGAGGTTGTTAATTCTCGAGGTGGGAAGTAGTGGAGTACGAACACTTTGTTACTGTAGTTAAGTGCATCGTAGACACAGCGTCCCTCCCTATCTCTCATCAATCTCCAACTAAGGCTCCAGTGGGGACCTTGTTCCCCGAGTGTGCTTCTCCTCCTATGTCTCTCACTTGGTACCCTTTGCCCTCAACCTGTCCTAAGGGAGTGCTTGTTCTTCCCCTCTCTGTCTCTGTCTGTGTCTGTGTATTCTCTTGTTCCGATTAACCCAGCCACATCTTGTCTTGTTTCGTATCTATATCTACGCCGGGATCCGGAGTCGAGGCTGATCCTCTTGCTGTGGTCCCGTGTCCTGGATCCTCTATCCTGAGTTAAGTCGTGGACTTCGGGTCGTGGCTGAACCCGTCTCTGCGGTCCTGCCTTGGGTCTCGTCATGCTGCTTCCCTGATGGCTTCCTCAGGATTGTAGCTGACATCCTCGTGGATTCATCTTCTCATTACAGACACATGCACTTCCTAACATTCGGTCTATACGCTGTAAAATGTATTATCTCTTGGATTCACACACGGCATCTATTGCAGTCTGTCCGTCCTGGAGAGGGATCCCTCCTCTTTGCTCTCCCTGAGGTTTCTCCCATGTTCCCTTTAAGCTGTGGGGTTTCTCTGGAAGTGTGTCCTTGTAAAACAGCTGCTAGCTATGGGTACTTTTTACTGAAGTACACTTCAAAGCCTCTTTACTTTGACTTCAGTAAAGAAGTGTAGTCAGTACTTCTACTTTCACCAGAGTATTTTTAAGTATCTGTACTTCTACTTGAGTAAAGGATGTGCACTTTTGCCATCTCTCTGCCGATAACAGGCCATTGCTAAGGAGGAGGGACTATTTGCAGTGATATCAATCCACAGAGATCCGGTGGATGTATGATAACATCCCGACGCCTCACTTCTTCTCCCTCCGTACCTCCAGTGTTCTTCCTCCAAACTAATTGACCGGTAAAACCCAGCTGACAGCTTCTGGAAGTCGAGGCAAGCGGCAGTAAACGACCTTTCCCCTCATGTGGTGACATGGAAACAATGGCATCTATCAGGGTCCTTAAGCTGCCTTCCTTACCCATCAGTGGGGGGCCTGAACCCTCGCTGCGTCCAACAATAAGAGGCGATAAGAAGAAACCCACGCACACTGGTGGAGGAATTCATTACTACGATTTATTACGCACGACCAAAGGCCACTGTGGCAAATAAAATAAGGGAGGAGAGGAAACATAAGAAGAGACGATGAGGGAGACGGAGCAGAGAAATACATGTTCTTTGCATAACGAGAGGACACTGTGTGCAGGAGGCGTTTAGGTGCAGGAATACAGAGTGAGGAGACGTGGCTGGGTTCATTGAAAATAGGGGGAATTATTCATCAAGTCTGTGCAAAAGCAGAGGATCAAATCTGGGAGAGAATCAGGCCAATATGTTAAAAAGGAGGGACATTAAAAGACTATAGGGCGGCCGGTTTGCAAAATACTCACAACAGAACGCATACTAGGAAATGTTTTAGTTTAACAAGCTCACACACACTCTTCTATGAACACATCGGTTCACCTGCCGACTTAAACCAGAACACATGACGCAAAGAAAGTGAAAACCATGAAGCAGATCCAGGCAGGAGAAGATTCCCTCTGAAAGTATTACCCTACAGAACAGAACAGCTCACAGAGAAGAGATAACATCAGATCCTTCACGACACACACTATATGATGTTTTTAGGTTTTAATAACATTGTAATCCTGAATTGTGTAACTAAGGGAATACCGTTTTCTTTGTATCCTGATTACTTAAAGGTGGGGTAGGTCATTTTGGAGAAACCGGCTCGAGTGGCTAGAATTTGAAAATACACAACCGGAAGAAATCTGCCACTTCCTCACAGAGCCCCACCTCCAACACGCACTGACCAATGAGGGCACGAGATCAGTGTGTGCCCCGATGGTAGGCTGACAGGCAGGTAGGCCGTCCAGTTACTTTAGCCGGCTCAGATGATTGGTCGTGCTTTTTACAGCGCCACGGCTTCAAAGCACTTCAGATATTCATTGCTATCGGGATGTTAAGAGCATACTATGGAATATAACAGAAAGTGTATCTCGAGCCGGTTTCTCAAACTTTAATCCATTACACCCTACACACTCCACACAGTTCTCTTAGGGCTCTTTAGAAAGTGTGTGTTGTGTCCAGCGAAAGGTATGCATTGCACTTGACAGTGATCCCTTCTGTTGGCCGCTGAAGCGCAGCATGTGACCTAAATAAAAGGCCCTCGCGGTGAAACGGCAGCGTGTTCGTGGCACAGCTGTCTGCACGCTGCACTAAAGCTGAAAAGCCCACGCTGGGTCACGCTGGCTTTGTGCCTGCTAGCCACACACACACAGTTACACACACGCTGACATACGAACACACAGTGCATCTGACAGGCTGCATATCCAGGCTGGATTGTGACGCTGCGAGCGAGACGGGTTGATCAGGAGGAAGAAGAGGCTCTGTCAGGTTCAGCAAGCAGAGACATGACAGCAGCTCATAGACAGCTGTGGGGACGTGTTATCCTCCATCGTAGCGCACTGACCCAGTTGTGTCTCTACCTGTCCGGTCAACACAACCTCAAAGCAGCAGCAACTGAACCAGGCCTCGGGATCGCATGTGTTCAGGATACAGAAAAAAGGCGAGTGTGTTCCCGTCGGAAAATCTGTTAAGCTGCACACCTAAGGGTCAGAACTAACCGGCGGCATCTTAATAATATCTCAAGACTTGCGCCAGAATCAAGGTGAGACTATCCGCATCCTTTAAAACTCTACGCACATTCGTTTCACCTTAATAAGTAAACGACTATTCGACTGAGTTAAGGCCTTAGTTTGCTTCATTAAAGGAGTGTTCTCCAGTGCCTTTAGTCCGCTTTAAGGTGTTATTAAGGTAGGGTTAAAGTTGCTCTCAAAGTGCACCAGATTGATGCTTTCAACTTCGATATTTAAAAAAAAAAAAATCTTCGCGGGGGAGCATGCCCCCGGACCCCCCAAGAGGAGGCGACAACCCCCCTAAAGGATGTTCGGATCTCCTACAATCCTAAATCTGCCACTGCTGCACATGTACATGTATAACCTTTATACATATCTGTATATGTACGTTCACCTGTTGAGAGTTTAATTCATGTCGGTTTTTTACATCTTGTGTATTATCTGCGTTTCCGTCTTTTTCTGTCGGTGCAATAACGGAGTAATATGGCTTTAAAAAGGTATAATATTGATGTTATTTTAGTGTTATTCTGGTGTAAAATGAGTGTAAAAAAAGGTGTAATATCGGTGAAATAATGTTGTAATAACACTGGGATACGGGTGTTATATGGGTTTAATAATATATAAACAAATCGATCCACAAATGGACGATGCATTTCTGGAGTGCAAGCTGTCATATTTTTGAAGAAAGATACATTAGAAAATAGCAATCAATTCATTTCCTTATTATGTATACGTGCTTGAAAGACCTGTTTTCACAGCACAACAAGTAAAACCACAACTTGTATGTGCTTCCTGTAAACAGGCAGAAACCCCTGAGGCATCATTTAAGGGAAAGCCTTTGTGTGCCGAGCAGCAAGGTGTCCCAACACAACGCAGCAGTAGATAAACCACGCCGGGCTCTGAATGCTAATGCCGTTAACCTGCACTGCAGACCAGATGAATGGAAATAGATTTTCCCTCCTACTATCGTCTCACGCAGCTTCCTCTCAGCGGGGAAATCTACCCTTAATGTTCCTTACTGCAAATAAACAACGGTTGTAAGGAAATGAAACATCGACTACCAGTAAGCAGTGAAGGGATGAAATGCTTTAATGTGAGAATGCTGCAGCTGCACGGAGATTACAGGAGGTGTTCGGAGGCCACGAGGAAACCCGAGTCTCTCCTCTACTGCTCACACGTGGCGATGACTTCTCCACAAGGTTGGAAACATTACTTTCCACAGGGCCTCAAATCACCTTTTATGTTTGTGAGGAAGAACTCTTTACCTCCATTTTTAAGGTCAAGTGGAAGCATGTAGGGAACACATGGACTTTAGACTTAGCAGACCATTTACATGCACTAAAACCTAGAGAACACACTATAGGAGAGGGAAAACCCCAAAAGCAGAATAGGGCCTCTTTAACATAAGATCCCGGACCCATTTCCACTTTTGGGGAAATTAAGGGGAACATCATTTGGACTAAATAGACATTACATTGCATTAGTTAGACGCTTCTATCCAAAGCGACTTACAAACATTGAGTACTGTGGAAAACCCCCACAGGCACAATTTGGGGTGAAGTGTCTTGTGGGACACAACGACATGCTGACTGCAGTGGGACTCGAACTTGGTGTCCCCTGATTTGAAGTCCAGCACACTATCCACTGAGCCACAGCCTGCCCTAGACCAACTAGAACACATTTCTGACAAGTAACTCCCCCCCCGTAGTGTCAGAGATCGGAAATGTGACATTGGTAAATGGTAAATGGACTGTACTTATATAGCGCTGTATCCAGTCTTTAAGACCCCTCAAAGCGCTTTACATACTACATGTCGTTCACCCACTCATACAGAGCAGTGTATAGTGTGTTAAGTATCTCGCCCAAGGATACATCGACATGTTGACTGCATGGGCTGGGATCGAACCCACAACCTTCTGGTGGAAAGACGACCGCACTCCCTCGCAGCCGCAGTCGGTAAATAATGGTAAAATAACTCTTATATAGAAGGTGGATCTTTTGGTTTAAATTAGTTTGAACATTCTTTAAATTGAAGAATAAAGAATATATTAACTAAATATAATTGAATCAGTTAAATTAACTGAGTAGATCATAATCATATTCCTAATTGTGCGCATGTCACTTTGGGTTTAAAGCTTAGGGTTAAAGTCCCGATGTTTGTCTCATTTGTCTCATATCAATTTGATCACGAATGTTTCCACGACAGGTGAAGTGTAATGAAGGACAGCATTTTAATTCTTAAATGGCTTGAATTCTACCTTTAGCAACAACCAAAAGCATTTGAAATGTAGCTCGTCTGGTCACCTGTGTTAGTCTGGTACATGGACATCTTGTTGTCATGGAACACAAAATCACATGACCCACCAGACTGTTCAGGGTGTGTCACTTAGGGACTTAGGAACTTTCCAGAACATTTAAAGTCCATGTGTCACGGCGGGTCCTGTGGTCAAGTCTCTGCCATATAAATCTCTATATCTTCCATGACAACTAGTTTTTTTCAGGTATCCTGCAGAGGCACTTTAACACGCTTACAGCTACTTTGACAGAACTTATAAATATCTAATAACAAGAATATTAGACGTGTCAATATATAAATGAAACACACACACACACACACACACACACACACACAGGGGCGCCGTAAGGGGGTGAAAAGTTAGGATGATTCTAAGGGCCCGTGACTGACAGGGGCCCCAAAAAATGTAAGAACATTAAGAAAAAATGTTTAAGTAACCTTTCATCAATCATCAATAATTAACATTAATATAACGTCATATTGATGATGTATTCACTAAACTTATGATTCATTTAACTTATTTTCTTCCAAAAGTTAATTATCCAAAGCATCGAACACCCCCCTCTATTTACATGTAATGGTTTGGCCCTGCCTCCAAACGGGTGTGGTTAGCATTGTGCTTGGTTGGCGTGGCCTGGGTCTGGTGGTGGGGCCCAATGTGATATCTTTTCATGGGGCCCAAAATCCCTGGCGGCGCCCCTGCACACACACACACACACACACACACACACACACACACACACACACACACACACACAACACACACACACACACACACACACACACACACACACACACACACACACCTTCACACAGGAGAGGCATGGCAACAGTGATGACGTCCTGGCTGTGCATGTGTGCCTTTTTCTCAAAGAAACCCCAGAGAAGGAAGCAGCAGAACATTTTGAAGACAACGAGCGGTCTGAAGAAAGCCGGGTCATTTCTTTGTGTTTTTCCGGATTATGCAGAAGAGGCTTTTAGGGATGTCAGGAGAGGAGAAGCACTCATGTCTTACTGTCCAAATTCCTCTTCAATGATAGATGACGCTGCCTCGTCTGTCTGCAGCCGCATTATGAAGCAAGTTATGTGCTTCAAAAAAGATATATGAAGATCTACAAAAACGATAGCTGCTTTCAGTATACATACAATGAGTCTATAGGAAGGTGTTTCAAATTGACACCAAGGACGATAAGAAGCCAGGCTGTAGAATGAGGGACATCCTACACAACATGTTTCCATTGTCCTTTGTACGGAGGCTTGTCAAAACTCGTTAAATAACCTGACAACAAATATATATAAGTCACATCTTTAAAGCATTCAAAGGGAGACTTTAGACATCTGATCCGTTACCATAGTTACCAACAGGTGCAAACAACGGAGAAACATGCTGCAGCTTCCGAAACGAGGCAAATATAAAAACACAAAAAGGGCCAAAACACATGCAAAGTGTACTAAAAGAACTGCAAATACCCAACTCTGCAAGAAGCTCAAAACACAACGGAGACCAGGGGACACTAAAGAGTGACGCACACAGCTGGGAGACCAGGGGACACTAAAAAGTGACGCACACAGCTGGAGACCAGGGGACACTAAAGAGTGACGCACACAGCTGGGAGCCCAGGGGACACTAAAGAGTGACGCACACAGCTGGGAGACCAGGGGACACTAAAGAGTGACGCACACAGCTGGAGACCAGGGGACACTAAAGAGTGACGCACACAGCTGGGAGACCAGGGGACACTAAAGAGTGACGCACACAGCTGGGAGACCAGGGGACACTAAAAAGTGACGCACACAGCTGGGAGACCAGGGGACACTAAAAAGTGACGCACACAGCTGGGAGACCAGGGGACACTAAAAGGTGACGCACAGGATTATAAAGCTGAACAACTGTCTCTCAGAGTCAGTCGTCTCATAACGGAAGTGTTTGTCAGTTTGTCTGAAATGACTCCGTTAGCTCCGTTAGCTCCGTTAGCTAGCTTACGGCAGATCTGCAGTGACATCAAACATTTAGGTAAGTTTCAACAGTTGTCTTGTATCCTGATTACCCGTTACTCCTCAAGCCTGGTTTTAGAGGCAGCCCCCCCACCAGGCATCTGTGTGCTCACTGTACGTTCTGCATTATGGAAACACATGCCTTCATGGATGGATTGATGTTCCCCGTTTCCAGAAGACAGCTCCTTCGTCACAACCAAACTAATTAGGCTGACTGTCGCGGCGCTGCGTGACGAATGGAGCGACCGCGCTGAGTTATAGCCGAGGACCCGGAGAACACACAGCGCCGACAAATTCCCCGAGTGATGGGAGCCATTTGATCAAGGTAAACAAATTAACAGAGGCATTACGTCTGGAGGAAGACGGGTGTTGTTTGTCTCAGGAAGAGCTGTCACTGAGCTGCTCGTTTCAGAACATCAATAACAAAATGCAGCAAAGCAGATAAACGCCTCGGGGTGTTTTATATCCAATATGTTTTATATCTACCACGAATCATCACTGATATACACCTGAACATCAGCAGGAGAGGACTCTTTAAAGTAGAGACACTACATACTGATATACACCTGAACATCAGCAGGAGAGGACTCTTTAAAGTAGAGACACTACATACTGATATACACCTGAACATCAGCAGGAGAGGACTCTTTAAAGTAGAGACACTACATACTGATATACACCTGAACATCAGCAGGAGAGGACTCTTTAAAGTAGAGACACTACATACTGATATACACCTGAACATCAGCAGGAGAGGACTCTTTAAAGTAGAGACACTACATACTGATATACACCTGAACATCAGCAGGAGAGGACTCTTTAAAGTAGAGACACTACATACTGATATACACCTGAACATCAGCAGGAGAGGACTCTTTAAAGTAGAGACACTACATACTGATATACACCTGAACATCAGCAGGAGAGGACTCTTTAAAGTAGAGACACTACATACTGATATACACCTGAACATCAGCAGGAGAGGACTCTTTAAAGTAGAGACACTACATACTGATATACACCTGAACATCAGCAGGAGAGGACTCTTTAAAGTAGAGACACTACATACTGATATACACCTGAACATCAGCAGGAGAGGACTCTTTAAAGTAGAGACACTACATACTGATATGAACCTGAACATCATCAGGAGAGGACTCTTTAAAGTAGAGACGCTACATACTGATATACACCTGAACATCAGCAGGAGAGGACTCTTTAAAGTAGAGACACTACATACTGATATACACCTGAACATCAGCAGGAGAGGACTCTTTAAAGTAGAGACACTACATACTGATATACACCTGAACATCAGCAGGAGAGGACTCTTTAAAGTAGAGACACTACATACTGATATACACCTGAACATCAGCAGGAGAGGACTCTTTAAAGTAGAGACACTACATACTGATATACACCTGAACATCAGCAGGAGAGAACTCTTTAAAAACTTTCTTCTTGATAACTAAAATGAACTGCAAGCCTGAATAAAGATTTTCTTTTTTCTTTTTTAAGAGTAATAAAGCTTTCCATGAAAAGCAGGCAAGGAAATTGGACAGGCGAGGACAGCGTCACCATGGAAACAAATGGATTTTTCTGGTGGAGAGCAATGTGTTTTACCTCGGCTAATGAGAACTCGTATGTTCCGACCGCTGTGGGATCACGTGTTCACAGAAACACTTCTTACTTTCAGTATCTTCACCGATCAACAGGGCAGGAGAGAGAAGATGGAGCAATGACCAGACGGCTGCCATTACAGTCATTTTACAGAAATGTCTGACAGGATAAAATAATAAAGTGATGACATTTTCGAGATAAAAATCTAATGGGGTCATTAATCAAAATAGTGTTTAAAAAGGCCCTATTCTGCTTTTTGGGGTTTCCCTCTCCTGTAGTGTGTTATATCAGATCAGTTTGTGTGCATGTAAATGGTCTGCAAGAGGCTAAAATCTCACTCAACGCTTCTAAAACACATTGTACGTGAAAGGGGCGGGACATCTCTAAGCTGGTTGACCAATCACAACAGAGCCGGCCAGCTAACCAATCAGAGCAGACTGGGCTCTGGTTTCAGACAGAGGGTGAAAAGAGGTGCTGCAGCACAGACAGTATGAGAAAAATATAGAGCTTTTTGAACATTAAAGCATGGAGACATGTCCCAGTAGAGACACTAAATACACACACACACACACACACACACACACACAAATGTAACCTGAAAATGTCCTTTTTTATTTCATGCTATATTAAACACAGATCTACCCAAATAGAAACCAAACACCCCAGCTCAAAAACACTTTTACTATACGATTTTCAATGCAGGACTTTTACTTAATTTAAAATGAATGTAATTTAAACGTACTTCTTCCACCTCTGTTCATGTTGCTTGTGAGCAGCACACATATAAACTGCACAATTAAACGTCACAAACCAAACTGCTGCCACATCGTGTTTCCTAATCTCCTGCCTAATCACTTAACATCTGATGCATCGCTGCACACGACAGCTTGCAGAAGCCTTCATATTGTTCTATGAAATACACATAAGGTACAGCCTCCCTGCTGAGTGGCTGTTTGGGTACAGTAGGAACGGTTCAGTAGGAACAGTACAGTAGGAACAGCACAGTAGGAACAGTACAGTAGGAACAGTAGAGTATGAACGGTACAGTACAGTAGGAACAGCACAGTAGGAACAGCACAGTAGGAACAGTAGAGTATGAACGGTACAGTACAGTAGGAACAGCACAGTAGGAACAGTAGAGTATGAACGGTACAGTAGGAACAGTACAGTAGGAACAGCACAGTAGGAACAGTAGAGTATGAACGGTACAGTAGGAACAGTACAGTAGGAACAGCACAGTAGGAACAGTAGAGTATGAACGGTACAGTACAGTAGGAACAGCACAGTAGGAACAGTAGAGTATGAACGGTACAGTAGGAACAGTACAGTAGGAACAGCACAGTAGGAACAGCACAGTAGGAACAGTAGAGTATGAACGGTACAGTACAGTAGGAACAGCACAGTAGGAACAGTAGAGTATGAACGGTACAGTAGGAACAGTACAGTAGGAACAGCACAGTAGGAACAGTACAGTAGGAACAGTACAGTAGGAACAGCACAGTAGGAACAGTACAGTAGGAACAGTACAGTAGGAACAGTAGAGTATGAACGGTACAGTAGGAACAGTACAGTAGGAACGGTACAGTAGGAACGGTACAGTAGGAACAGTAGAGTATGAACGGTACAGTAGGAACAGCACAGTAGGAACAGTACAGTAGGAACAGTAGAGTATGAACGGTACAGTACAGTAGGAACAGTACAGTAGGAACAGCACAGTAGGAACAGTACAGTAGGAACAGCACAGTAGGAACAGTAGAGTATGAACGGTACAGTACAGTAGGAACAGTACAGTAGGAACAGCACAGTAGGAACAGTACAGTAGGAACAGCACAGTAGGAACAGTACAGTAGGAACAGTAGAGTATGAACGGTACAGTAGGAACAGTACAGTAGGAACGGTACAGTAGGAACGGTACAGTAGGAACAGTACAGTAGGAACGGTACAGTAGGAACGGTACAGTAGGAACAGTACAGTAGGAACGGTACAGTAGGAACAGCACAGTAGGAACAGTACAGTAGGAACGGTACAGTAGGAACGGCACAGTAAGAACGGTACAGTAGGAACGGTACAGTAGGAACAGTACAGTAGGAACAGCATAGTAGGAACAGTACAGTAGGAACGGTACAGTAGGAACAGCATAGTAGGAACAGTACAGTAGGAACGGTGCAGTACAGTAGGAACAGTACAGTAGGAACAGCACAGTAGGAACGGTACAGTAGGAACAGTACAGTAGGAACGGTACAGTAGGAACAGCATAGTAGGAACAGTACAGTAGGAACGGTGCAGTACAGTAGGAACAGTACAGTAGGAACAGCACAGTAAGAACGGTACAGAAGGAACAGTACAGTAGGAACAGTACAGTAGGAACAGCACAGTAGGAACGGTACAGTAGGAACAGTACAGTAGGAACAGCACAGTAGGAACAGCACAGTACAGTAGGAACAGTTCAGTAGGAACAGCCCAGTAGGAACGGTACAGTAGGAACAGCACAGTAGGAACGGTACAGTAGGAACAGTACAGTACAGTAGGAACAGCCCAGTAGGAACGGTACAGTAGGAACAGCACAGTACAGTAGGAACAGTACAGTAGGAACAGCACAGTAGGAACGGTACAGTAGGAACAGTACAGTACAGTAGGAACATTACAGTAGGAACAGCCCAGTAGGAATGGTACAGTAGGAACAGTACAGTACAGTAGGAACAGCACAGTAGGAACGGTACAGTAGGAACAGTACAGTAGGAACAGCACAGTAGGAATGGTACAGTAGGAACAGTACAGTAGGAACAGTACAGTAGGAACGGTACAGTAGGAACAGCACAGTAGGAACGGTACAGTAGGAACGGCACAGTAGGAACAGTACAGTACAGTAGGAACAGCACAGTAGGAACGGTACAGTAGGAACAGTACAGTACAGTAGGAACAGTACAGTAGGAACAGCACAGTAGGAACAGTACAGTAGGAACGGTACAGTAGGAACAGCCCAGTAGGAACGGTACAGTAGGAACAGCACAGTAGGAACAGTACAGTAGGAATAGTACAGTAGGAACAGCACAGTAGGAACAGCCCAGTAGGAACGGTACAGTAGGAACAGTACAGTACAGTAGGAACAGCACAGTAGGAACGGTACAGTAGGAATAGCACAGTAGGAACGGTACAGCACATTAGGAACAGTACAGTAGGAACGGTACAGTAGGAACAGTACAGTAGGAACAGCACAGTAGGAACAGTACAGTAGGAACGGCACAGTGGGAACGGTACAGTAGGAATAGTACAGTAGGAACAGTACAGTAGGAACAGCACAGTAGGAACGGTACAGTAGGAACAGCACAGTAGGAACGGTACAGTAGGAACAGCCCAGTAGGAACGGTACAGTAGGAACAGCACAGTAGGAACGGTACAGTAGGAACAGTACAGTACGGAACGGTACAGTAGGAATAGCACAGTAGGAACGGTACAGCACATTAGGAACAGTACAGCAGGAACAGTACAGTAGAACGGTACAGTAGGAACGGTACAGTAGGAACGGTACAGTACAGTAGGAACAGCACATAGTAGGAACAGTACAGTAAGAACAGTACAGTAGGAACTGCACAGTAGGAACAGTACGTAGGAACGGTACAGTAGGAACAGCACAGTAGGAACAGTACAGTAGGAACAGTACAGTAGGAACAGCACAGTAGGAAACAGTACAGTAGGAAACGGCACAGTAGGAACGGTACAGTAGGAATAGTACAGTAGGAACAGTACAGTAGGAACAGCACAGTAG
The DNA here is from genome assembly GCA_023974075.1 of Chaenocephalus aceratus. Classification (NCBI taxonomy): domain Eukaryota; kingdom Metazoa; phylum Chordata; class Actinopteri; order Perciformes; family Channichthyidae; genus Chaenocephalus; species Chaenocephalus aceratus. The sequence goes on along the minus strand of JAMFTG010001338.1, from coordinate 20,187 downwards.
GAACGGTACAGTAGGAACAGCACAGTAGGAACAGCACAGTAGGACAGCCAGAGGAACGGTACAGTAGGAACAGCCAGTAGGAACGGTACAGTAGGAACAGCACAGTAGAACGTACAGTAGGAACAGTACAGTACAGTAGGAACAGTACAGTACAGTAGGAACAGCACAGTAGGAACGGTACAGTAGGAACAGCACAGTAGGAACGGTACAGTAGGAACAGTACAGTAGGAACGGTACAGTAGGAACAGTACAGTACAGTAGGAACAGCACAGTAGGAACGGTACAGTAGGAACAGCACAGTAGGAACAGCACAGTAGGAACGGTACAGTAGGAACAGCCCAGTAGGAACGGTACAGTAGGAACAGCACAGTAGGAACGGTACAGTAGGAACAGTACAGTACAGTAGGAACGGTACAGTAGGAACAGCACAGTAGGAACGGTACAGTAGGAACAGTACAGTACAGTACAGTAGGAACAGCACAGTAGGAACGGTACAGTAGGAACAGTACAGTAAGAACAGTACAGTAGGAACTGCACAGTAGGAACAGTACAGTAGGAACGGTACAGTAGGAACGGCACAGTAGGAACGGTACAGTAGGAATAGTACAGTAGGAACAGTTACAGTAGGAACAGCACAGTAGGAACGGTACAGTAGGAACAGCACAGTAGGAACAGCACAGTAGGAACGGTACAGTAGGAACAGCCCAGTAGGAACGGTACAGTAGGAACAGTACAGTAGGAACAGTACAGTAGGAACAGCACAGTAGGAACGGTACAGTAGGAACAGCCCAGTAGGAACGGTACAGTAGGAACAGTACAGTAGGAACAGTACAGTAGGAACAGCACAGTAGGAACAGTACAGTAGGAACGGCACAGTAGGAACGGTACAGTAGGAACAGCACAGTAGGAACAGCACAGTAGGAACAGCACAGTAGGAACGGTACAGTAGGAACAGCCCAGTAGGAACGGTACAGTAGGAACGGTACAGTAGGAACAGTACAGTACAGTAGGAACAGCACAGTAGGAACGGTACAGTAGGAACAGCACAGTAGGAACGGTACAGTAGGAACAGCACAGTAGAAACGGTACAGTAGGAACGGTACAGTAGGAACAGTACAGTAGGAACGGTACAGTAGGAACAGTACAGTACAAACAGCACAGTAGGAACGGTACAGTAGGAACAGCACAGTAGGAACAGCACAGTAGGAACGGTACAGTAGGAACAGCCCAGTAGGAACGGTACAGTAGGAACAGCACAGTAGGAACGGTACAGTAGGAACAGCACAGTAGGAACGGTACAGTAGGAACAGCACAGTAGGAACAGTACAGTACAGTAGGAACGGTACAGTAGGAACAGCACAGTAGGAACGGTACAGTAGGAACAGTACAGTACAGTAGGAACGGTACAGTAGGAACAGCACAGTAGGAACGGTACAGTAGGAACAGTACAGTACAGTACAGTAGGAACAGCACAGTAGGAACGGTACAGTAGGAATAGCACAGTAGGAACGGTACAGCACATTAGGAACAGTACAGCAGGAACAGTACAGTAGGAACGGTACAGTAGGAACGGTACAGTAGGAACAGTACAGTAGGAACAGCACAGTAGGAACAGTACAGTAAGAACAGTACAGTAGGAACTGCACAGTAGGAACGGTACAGTAGGAACGGTACAGTAGGAACAGTACAGTAGGAACAGTACAGTAGGAACGGTACAGTAGGAACAGTACAGTAGGAACAGTACAGTAGAAACGGTACAGTAGAAACAGCACAGTAGGAACGGTACAGTAGAAACAGCACAGTAGGAACGGTACAGTAGGAACAGTACAGTAGGCACGGTACAGTAGGAACGGTACAGTAGGAACGGTACAGTAGAAACAGCACAGTAGGAACGGTACAGTAGGAACAGCACAGTAGGAACGGCACAGTAGGAACGGTACAGTAGGACGGTACAGTAGGAACGGTACAGTAGGAACGGTACAGTAGGAACAGCACAGTAGGAACGGCACAGTAGGAACGGTACAGTAGGAACAGCACAGTAGGAACGGTACAGTAGGAACAGTACAGTAGGAACGGTACAGTAGGAACGGTACAGTAGGAACAGCACAGTAGGAACAGCACAGTAGGAACGGTACAGTAGGAACAGCACAGTAGGAACGGTACAGTAGGAACAGCACAGTTGGAACGGTACAGTAGGAACAGCACAGTAGGAACGGTACAGTAGGAACAGCACAGTAGGAACAGCACAGTAGGAACGGTACAGTAGGAACAGCACAGTAGGAACGGTACAGTAGGAACAGTACAGTAGGAACAGTACAGTAGGAACAGCACAGTAGGAACGGCACAGTAGGAACGGTACAGTAGGAACGGTACAGTAGGAACGGCACAGTAGGAACGGTACAGTAGGAACAGCACAGTAGGAACGGTACAGTAGGAACAGCACAGTAGGAACGGTACAGTAGGAACAGCACAGTAGGAACAGCCCAGTAGGAACGGCACAGTAGGAACGGTACAGTAGGAACAGCACAGTAGGAACAGTACAGTAGGAACGGTACAGTAGTCACTTGCTCCTCTCAGGCAGCGTTAGCATCAAACTGCAGCCTGAGGCGAACACACAGTCAGATGATTTCAACTCATTCTGCAGTTAATTACACTTTCGTCAGGAAACGACCTTAAGAGCACAAAGCTAATGTGTTGATGTAGAATAAATACCCACTACTGTCCCCTGACAATTCACGCTAAATTAAATTAATTAGATATTGTGTAAGGTTTCTGCTCAACGCTTGCTTTTCTGATGCTAAACGGTGCATAGCTCGCACATGGAAAGAACCATCGACCTGTGGACTTTCTCAACGGCTGAAAGGGATGACTTCGTTCTTCAAAGGATACGTGTCTTCCTTAAAAACAAACTGGATAGCTTTTGGGAAATCTGGAAAACCTTTTACGACTTCCTGGAGCTTAAAGGTCTACAACATGATTGGGAGAATGAAGACACTTGAATATAAATACATTTCTATGCATAAAAACTAATAATGAGATGTTTGAATTAGATATTGTATCACCAACAATACTTTGTGATTTAAATATTGTGATTCTGGCTGCAATCAATCTCAACACCTGCATGTCACTTAGCTTTTAAATGCTAAGTGATTTCATATATATGTGAGGAAGGTCTTTTTACTCGTCATACGGTGGCTGACAGGTGCAGCACGCTACATCAGGATAAAACCCGTTCCATTAGGAAACACACACTGCAGCTTCAGAAACGATGTAAATATAAAAACTAGGGCTGTCAAGTTAACGTGTTAATAACACCACTAATTATATTAACGCGATTAACGCATGTGTATTTTTTGTCCTCGGCCGCCCCGTAGTTTCAGAGCGAGTTTAAAATACCGTCTACAAGCTGATGCTGACCGCCCCGCTCCTGCAGACCACACTTCCACGCTCACCGGCAGGCACCGACTGGCCATCGGGAGGACCGGGAGGGTGTGTGTGTGTGTGTGTGTGTGTGGCGCGAGCGAGAGGGAGACCTTACGTGTATTGTTGTTGTTAGCATCTGGTGCTAGCTAGCTGCGCTAACGGATATAAGGACATTTCGTGCACGCAACATGATTGCAGCACCAGGCAGCTCCCGTTCGAGCATATGCCTTGAGTTGCACAGAGCTCCAACACACACACACACACACACACACACACACACACACACACACACACACACACACACACACACACACACACACACACACACACACACACACACACACACACACACACACACACACACACACACACACACACACACACACACACAGTATTGTATTATTGTATGAGAGGTTCCAGGTTGTTGTGTTTAATATTCATGAGAATATTTGTCATCGTTCAAATGATAATAAATATTTGCATAAAGCATATTTGTCCTCTCATATGTTGATAAGAGTATTAAAAACTTGAAAAATATCCCTCTAAGGTACATTTAGAACTGATCAAAAATGTGCGATTAATTTGCGATTAATCGCGATTAACTATTTGAATCGACTGACAGCTGAAGACACATTTGTGCTGCAAATACAAAACGCTGCACGAAGCTCAAAACACAACGGAAACCAGAGGACACTGTTTGTATATGTGCATCGTTTCTGAAGCGGCAGCGTTTCTCCTGATGGGAATGTTTGGGCCACGCTAAAGTCACCTTTGCTGTAAGTGTCCTCGGCCTAATAAAGGGTTTCTGATTTGCATATCACTCTGTAATGAAATAACTCCCTGTAGCTCAGAAAATAATTATTAAGCTTGCAACAACAAAAGCAGCTTCTTTCAGGTCGCACCTTTACATAATGGGAAATCTTTGTTGGCGAGATTACCTTGACGCGAGGCTATGTGCTTAAACCCTGCGGGCAGAGGTCACCGACTGGTTTCTGGGAGGTTTCTGGCGTACACCAGTGAGCTTGATTTGTGCCTCTGCTTGGCTGTGGGAGTCCTGTCCCTCTGAGGGGGGGGGGGGGTTAGCCCGCTGTCTTCTCGCATGAGTGGTGGGCCACGCATATCCAATGCGACACACATGTACAAAAGGACAGCAATCACAAAGACAGACATACCACACACACAGGCGAGGAGCATTTTGTAGAACTGTAGTATGTGTTTCATAGTTGGTGTATATTCACATTCTGCTTTTACATATCTAAGGGTGTATATCAGTATGTAGTGTCTCTACTTTAAAGAGTCCTCTCCTGCTGATGTTCAGGTGTATATCAGTATGTAGTGTCTCTACTTTAAAGAGTCCTCTCCTGCTGATGTTCAGGTGTATATCAGTATGTAGTGTCTCTACTTTAAAGAGTCCTCTCCTGCTGATGTTCAGGTGTATATCAGTATGTAGTGTCTCTACTTTAAAGAGTCCTCTCCTGCTGATGTTCAGGTGTATATCAGTATGCAGTGTCTCTACTTTAAAGAGTCCTCTCCTGCTGATGTTCAGGTGTATATCAGTATGTAGTGTCTCTACTTTAAAGAGTCCTCTCCTGCTGATGTTCAGGTGTATATCAGAGTGTAGTATCTCTACTTTAAAGAGTCCTCTCCTGCTGATGTTCAGGTGTATATCAGTATGCAGTGTCTCTACTTTAAAGAGTCCTCTCCTGCTGATGTTCAGGTGTATATCAGCATGTAGTATCTCTACTTTAAAGAGTCCTCTCCTGCTGATGTTCAGGTGTATATCAGCATGTAGTGTCTCTACTTTAAAGAGTCCTCTCCTGCTGATGTTCAGGTGTATATCAGTATGTAGTGTCTCTACTTTAAAGAGTCCTTTCCTGCTGATGTTCAGGTGTATATCAGTATGTAGTGTCTCTACTTTAAAGAGTCCTCTCACTCTTAGCTTCTCTATATTCATCCATAAAATTGAATTCAAATGATATGTTCCTACCTTTTGATATTAATTAGCCGTGGTTCACATCTCGAGTGTTGCCATGGTAACATCTAATATCAAAAGGTGTTGTTTAATCTGATGTGTCACTCCGGCTGTTATCTACCTGGGCAAATTATGAAAGCTAATTGAACTCGCTCAGTAAGTGGTGAATTTCACACTTCAGTTGGTCGTTCAGGAGACACTCGACAGCAAATCAGCTGTTTCTAATTCCTTCACAGTGCTGGGCAACACATTTAAACAAAGTGCAAACAACTGCGGCAATTATGAAGTTATAGTACGCTCAAGCATCCTTGAAAGTGCTCAAACCTGAGAGATTCAGGGTCTCTCGACTGAAGAGCAGATACGCTTTAACAATTACATAAAGTCACTTACTACTTTTTAAACTCTCCACGGGGACTAGTTTATTATACAATAAATATTACAGAAGCGTCGCGATGCTATTTGCCATGCAGCAGTTTACAAGTCACTCATTCCTGATTTAAACACACAAGTAAATTGACTTTTTCTGGCCCTGTTCAGTCCGCAGGAAACCCGATCATAACATATGTGTTGCTTTATGATATTACAGTAAAACACTTGCAACGTTTTTTCCGCTTTGAAGGCAGATACTCTTTAACTTCATATGACTGTTAGTGCTGGGAAAGGCTACGATAAATGCATGCATCTTACCTTACGTATATGTACAAATATCAGCATTGTAATTTACCCAACCCGGTATCACGGCAAGACGTGAACATGTGACGATTTACCACGCTGGGAGACGTGAAGATGTCACGATTTCGTCCCTTCAAACGTGACAGTTACACGGTATTGTTAACCAGTGGAGAAATACCCGGAAATGCCAAGCAAATACTCCCCGACGGTCGGTTGTTATTGTCAATATTAATATAATAATGATTTATTTTGTAATAGTCACACTCGATTACGGTTGTAGTTGAACAGTTTGTAAATTAACATGAACCAAAGCTGTTGCCTGGCAACGCAATCGCACAACATCACGTCCGTTAATTCCACATCCACACACATGGATTAACATCGATTTGCTACATTAATGTAGCCTTTGTTTCTGCTCAAAGAGGAGTCGACCAGCTGGGGCAACAAGAACATCGGCGTAATCGAGTGTGACTATTAAAAAATAAATCATTATTATATTAATATTCACAATAACAACCGACCGTCGGGGAGCATTTGCCTGGCATTTCCGGGTATTTCTCCACTGGTTAACAATACAGTGTAACTGTCACGTTTGAAGGGACGAAATCGTGACATCTTCACGTCTCCCAGCGTGGTACATCGTCACATGTTCACGTCTTGCCGTGATACCGGGTTGAGTTTACCATGCAGCACACAGATGCATTTCAACTTTTAGCGTCTGCTTTGAGGTATGTGTTGGACTTGCTAAGTGTAGTGTTTGACCTTGAGAGGAAGAAACAGAAGCTTTGGCTTAATGGACATCAGATGAAGAAACAAAATGTGGGATCTTAAATGGAGTTATGTTGCTTTGAGGATATTGCCTCGCAAGACAGTGGCTAATAATAAAGGCTTATTAAAGTATGCATGCGTCAAGTATGCAGTAACTTCACGGTGCATCACTCGTGTCTTCTTATCAACAAGCTGTAGCAACAGGAGACACGCTGAGCATCGAGTCTTTGACAGACGTCGGCTGACGGGAGACATAATCGAGTCCTTTTTGACGCCATTAGTCGATGGTTTAAGACTCCTGACTTTTTTATGAACGTTCAACTCCTTCTATCGTCCCGTGATGTGTAATCCATTGCTCCCCCACCCTGTGAGTGATGTAAGGAGACGCTCGCACACATCGGTCAGTATGTCCTCTCTTAAATCCTTCTCCATTCTTCCACCCATCCTCTTCTATTTATTCCCTTCACAGCCCCCGGGTGTCCGTTCTGTTCGGCTGCGATTGCCAGTATTAGCTTCATGGATTTCTTCCCACTGGCCGATATTTACCTCATCCGATCGTCCCCAATTACTCATTGGCCTAATCTCCATAAACACACTCCACAGAACACAGGGAATACATGAGATGCTGGAAACAGGACAGGACAACATCGAGATGTCGCTGTAAATAACTTGAGTTGCAGAGTGTTGTTGCACGGCAGGGGGTCAGGGTTTTTCTCTGCCTCCCCGGGAACACACTGGCTTTGAACTCAGCTTGTGAAACACATCTTGGAACAGCCTTCGAACGCTGACCCGAGTCGCTGCAGATGATACAACGCTAAGACTTCTGGCATGCCTCAGGGTTCAGTGCTGGGTCCCAGGCGTTTTGATAAATGAACCACTCAGGTTTTCTGTTCTAATTGAGCTGCAGCTGCTGCTATCATTACGAACACGCCATTTTATTCGGACAAAAAAGGTACATCGTAAAGAAAATAGCTGTAAAACAACCGTAACCATTGCATTATAGCTCGTTATCGCACGGCTTAGTTGAATACTTGATTCTGATTGGTCAGTTTCTACGTGTTATTTTTCACTGCTTTTTAAAAATTTTCAGAGCAGGTTTACATTCGACAAGATCATTTTAAATGGGGAAATGAGCTTATCATATGGACCACAAAGCAACACAGACACCGTCGTATCCCCGACATTGACTTTGCGTCACAGAAAGCATATTTTCCAAATTGAAATACATAAAAAACTTGTCGTTGAGGATATTTCCAGAATCATTAAGGATGCTTTTTCCTCACCCCTATCGTCACTAAAGCCTTTATTTCCTCATCAGGGTATCCAGATGTGTCTTTGTAGTACATAAAGGTTATATCAGGATGGATGTATTATCCAGCCTCCATTAGCCAGCAGCGACACGCCGACTCCAACGCCGGCAATAATGATTTTATTCGTGACAAAAATCCCCCCCTGTTTACCGAGTGCTTTGACATATGCTCGGCACCATCGACATGTTCAGCACTTTTACTCGCTGTTAAGCACTTTTGCACACTTTATAAACTGTGTATCACACCAGCGCCATCTGCTCCGTCACCACTTATTACCAGACAAGAACATTTAGTCCGAACAGCCTGTGTGAGAAACCCCCCCCTCATCATTTCTCTCCTTCCCATCTCCACATCTTTCTGTCATCCCTCTCTTTCTGTTCGTATGCACTTCTCCGCTCGGCTGCTTTCTGCTCGGCGCTCCGTCTCTTTTCTGCTGCCTCGATAGCAGCCTGTCCTCCCTGACGGATGCTTCTCCTCTAGCGGGGGGCAAAGCCGGGACATTGCAGCGCTGAATTCAAACGGTCAAAGGTGAACTGTGCGAGTGTAAATGTGAACGTTGACAGTGTGGAGAGTCAGCCTAAACAGAGGTGATGTATCGTCCAGCGACTCCGGTGAATTCTCAATTTAGCGGACAAGAAATGATTCTTCTTTATTATCGAGCTTGGAAACAATTGATAAAATGGGCTTTACAGTATAATGTACAGTATGACATCATCAAGGTGTGTACATTTATATTATAGTGAAATTATTATGGAGGAATCGAAGCCTGTATAACCGTGAAGCGCAGGCAGGGATGCAGTGCTGCTTTCCCATCAAATTCACATTTTCTTTGAGGTTTTTTTCTAATATCTTTGTCATATTTTTAGGGACGTCTTTGCGCTTTTCTACCGATATTTTTCACTTATTTATTTGACATTATTTGGCCCATTGTCTACCTGCTTCTGGAGCTGCAACATGTAATGGATGCCCCTTGTGTGTTATGAAGGTTTTTCTGCATGTAAACGGTGAGTAAACTCTAACACAGAGAAGACCTGTCTGCTGCCCCAGAACGCCTCGTTGACATTTATCTTTTTCCATTGTTTGCTTCCTGGGTTCTGTGACGTGTGCACACCCACATCCACAACACATGGACCAATCCGTGGAGCTCCTCACACACCAGGACCCCTTGGCCAACTAGCAGGGAGTCCCATTGACTTGCATAGAGCTCCCTGGTTGGTAATAGACGAGTTGGGGTCGTGGAGAAATGCTCTCACCCATTCTCACAGCGCTATAAACCTTTTTCTTACTCGATATCAAACCACACATATTGTTTTTACTGTGTGTGTGTGTGTGTGTGTGTGTGTGTGTGTGTGTGTGTGTGTGTGTGCGTGTGTGTGTGTGTGTGTGTATGTGTGTGTGTGTGTGTGCGTGCGTGCTCAGGATGAGTTTCGCGCTGTCTCGCTGTATCGCCGACCCGGAAACCACACCAGCTCACTGAGCAGCGAGCCTCGCAACGTCCCGACCAATCAGAGCACACTGGGCTCACAGGGAGGGGGAGGAGCTCCAACAAGCCGTGTCGGACAGAGAGGGAATACACAGACTTCACAGAGATGCTGTGAGAAACCGATGTGAGTTTGGAACATTGAACAATGTAAATCTATTCTAGTCGACCTCAACGATGGAACTATGATCAGTAGAAAAGGCCGTGACACGGGACCTTTAAAGAATGTCTATCAAACCTTGGGACTGGATTTAAATTAGGATCTGTTAGAAAACAGTCCGATGACTTGATACACATAGAATGCAACGTCACAAAGCGGCATCAATGCTAGTTATAGTACAGCAGTATATTCACAAACATGCGTGTCACTCACCGTCTCTATCGTTTCATCTTCGGCATGTTTTCTCTCCCATGCTCAGTTCCCACCTCCTCGGCCTCCGTGCACGCTCATCTCTGCGCCTTGAAGACAGAACAGAGGGCACGCTTGAGAGTTCAGCACAACATATGAAAGCACTCCGGGCGGCTAACGCTCCGCCCGCACGTGTTCACGCTGAGCTTTCTTTACACATTTCAGAGTTGCAATTACCGGGTGGGGCGAACGCAACAGTTCCACCGCTACGTAAACCCTCTCTGCTTTCAAGTCGAGGAAACTTTGGGCTTCATCGGCGAGAAGGTGGATTAAAGAGACGTTCAAAGACGTGTGTATAATCAGCTTAGTTTGGTCTGGCTGTACAAATCAGAGAGGAAACATGTTGGGTTTGATCGTCGGGACAACGCCGCGGCATGAGAAGGAGGGAGGGGACAACGGTGCAGCATGAGAAGGATGGAGGGGACAACGGCGCGGCATGAGAAGGATGGAGGGGACAACGGCGCGGCATGAGAAGGAGGGAGGGGACAACGGCGCGGCATGAGAAGGAGGGAGGGGACAACACCACGGCATGAGAAGGAGGGAGGGGACAACGCCGCGGCATGAGAAGGAGGGAGGGGACAACGGCGCGGCATGAGAAGGATGGAGGGGACAACGGCGCGGCATGAGAAGGAGGGAGGGGACAACGCCGAATTGGCAAGAAAAAAACAAAAGATAAGGGAAGGGAATTATTTAGCGTGTTAATTACTTCAATTAAGTTATGCTTTGGGGTTTTCCCTCCTGTAGTGTGTTTACAGGTTTGAATGCATGTCAATGGTCTGCAAAGGCTCACATCCCTGAGGTTCCCGCTTCTTCTCTCACAGCACGGAGGTGAAGAGGAGGAAGCAGGCAGTTCAATGTGGGGGCACGGAGCAGATGGTGGTCTGTCCACCACTCCCCAGGTGGGGCTAGGTTTGGACAGGTTGACCACACACACACACACACACACACACACACCCACACACACACACACACAGGTCAGAGAGGGGGTTGCTAATACTCCAGGGTGGCTTCAGGTGTGTTCCACAGGACAAGGATGCAGGAATACTGATAATAAACAAAGTCATGCAGTGGAGAGTTCATGCAAAGTTAGTGCGACGTTGTGTGTACCACCTTAATAATGAGATGTGTGTGTGTGTGTGTGTGTGTGTGTGTGTGTGTGTGTGTGTGTGTGTGTGTGTGTGTGTGTGTGTGTGTGTGCGTGTGTGGTCAACCTGTCCAAACCTAGTCCCAGGTTGTCTCTCTCTCTCTAATAAGAGGGTGTGTGCACCGTCACAGGTTCAGTAACAGTTGAACATAGCTTAGTATTCAGCAGCTGATTCCTGTGTGTGTGTGTGTGTGTGTGTGTGTGTGTGTGTGTGTGTGTGTGTGTGTGTGTGTGTGTGTGTGTGTGTGTGTGTGTGTGTGTGTGTGTGTGTGTGTGTGTGTGTGTGTGTGCGCGCGCGCGTGTATTTTAAGAACAAACAAAGCAAACTCAATTTATTTTAAAATGTTTTGTGTCCCAGCATGCAACAGGTTTAATGCTAACTCTGCTTAAGTAAAATATAGGATTTCACATCTCCTGTGTCTTCTCTTCCTCGGTATGGAGAATTTCAATTTCACACTCTGATGGGGTGCATAACACACACACACACACACACACACACACACACACACACACACGATCAAAAACAGAAAGCAGACGCTTTGCAACAACAGGAAATGGACCAACGTGTGTTTTCATGAATGAGGAAACCACTAAGGAATCGACATAAAGGAAAGTGACGCTGGTATGCTAACGCTAATTGCTATCGGCAGACCCAATGGCTTTCTCCGAGCCGTCTGCTTTCAAACATCAACATCGTGAGCAAAGAAACCAACACCGAGCTTCCTCCGAGTCGACTGCAACTCTGAGAACCGGCGAGGCAATTCAAGAGCGAACAATAAATACCAAGGAAAGGAAAAAACAAGGTGTTTGAAAAGGCGGACGTGGCTGTGAGTGACCTTCAATACGGAAGGAATGGAAGTGGTCGAGTCAGGGATGAGAAACGACAGGAAGCCGTCGTTAAAGACGAGGCAGGGGTTGACCTGTGGAGGTTAGACGGTCAGGTCGTCCGTTGAGGTTGCTGGCAGAAGAGGACGGGCTGCATTAACCCCAAACCCAGCCATGCCTCCTTCCCTGAGGTCAACCCCCAGAACCCAGCCATGCCTCCTTCCCTGAGGTTAACCCCAGAACCCAGCCATGCCTCCTTCCCTGAGGTTAACCCCAGAACCCAGCCATGCCTCCTTCCCTGAGGTTAACCCCAGAACCCAGCCATGCCTCCTTCCCTGAGGTTAACCCCCAGACCCCAGCCATGCCTCCTTCCCTGAGGTTAACCCCAGAACCCAGCCATGCCTCCTTCCCTGAGGTTAACCCCCAGAACCCAGCCATGCCTCCTTCCCTGAGGTCAACCCCCAGAACCCAGCCATGCCTCCTTCCCTGAGGTCAACCCCCAGAACCCAGCCATGCCTCCTTCCCTGAGGCAGCAGCGTCTGTGCACGGATCCATGTTACAGAGCCATCGTTCAGACGTAAGCAGCGAGTATCTCTGTGCTGTATTACATGTTCCCAGCAGCAGGGCTTCAGATGATAGCTTCGGACACACCTGCCCTTTCAGAAAGCATATCAGGCATAACACCGGAACACACTGTCCTTCGTGATATCCTCCCTGTGTTTCCTCTCATCCTCGTTAGCAGCTAAAACAAACCAAACACAGAGATTGTATCCTGGTTTTTTTACACGGCTTAGTTGAATACTCGATTCTGATTTGGACATTTCAGAGGTTGTTAACACTCACCGCTAATAAACAAATAACGACCGTTGAAAAGGAGGGAAGGAAAGACACGATGCACCTCAGAGAAACCACCAGAAGAACGAGACGCTTCTTTAACTTCAGCATCCTCGGTTTACTCTGAGTCTGGAATGACTTACAAGCGTTTGGATGTATTTTAGGATGCATAAGTGTGTGTTCTTCTGTGTGTGTGTGTGTGTGTGTGTGTGTGTGTGTGTGTGTGTGTGTGTGTGTGTGTGTGTGTGTGTGTGTGTGTGTGTGTGTGTGTGTGTGTGTGTGTGTGTGTGTGTGTGTGTGTGTGTGTGTGTGTGTGTGTGTGTGTGTGTGTGTGTGTGTGTGTGTGTGTGTGTGTGTGTGTGTGTGTGTGTGTGTGTGTGTGTGTCCGTGCATCCCCTCATAAATAATTCACAACACTCGTCTGGCCCTCAGGATTTGGAGCACTGTTGCTATCGGCCTGCAGTTATGGGACGAGGGTCAGGCGAGGCCACAGCTTGGGTGTATGGCTGCCTGAAGTGTGTGTGTGTGTGTGTGTGTGTGTGTGTGTGTGTGTGTGTGTGTGTGTGTGTGTGTGTGTGTGTGTGTGTGTGTGTGTGTGTGTGTGTGTGTGTGTGTGTGTGTGTGTGTGTGTGTGTGTGTGTGTGTGTGTGTGTGTGTGTGTGTGTGTGTGTGTGTGTGTGTGGCTTAGTTTATTATAGTCCTACTGGTCAACTGCACGTCATAGCTGGTTAGCAGTGAAGATGGCAGCAGATCCCCCGGGGTGAAAGGAGGCAGCAGATCCCCCGGGGTGAAAGGAGGCAGCAGATACCCCGGGGTGAAAGGAGGCAGCAGATACCCGGGGTGAAAGGAGGCAGCAGATACCCGGGGTGAAAGGAGGCAGCAGATCCCCCGGGGTGAAAGGAGGCAGCAGATACCCCGGGGTGAAAGGAGGCAGCAGATACCCCGGGGTGAAAGGAGGCAGCAGATACCCGGGGTGAAAGGAGGCAGCAGATACCCCGGGGTGAAAGGAGGCAGCAGATACCCCGGGGTGAAAGGAGGCAGCAGATACCCCGGGGTGAAAGGAGGCAGCAGATACCCCGGGGTGAAAGGAGGCAGCAGATCCCCCGGGGTGAAAGGAGGCAGCAGATACCCCGGGGTGAAAGGAGGCAGCAGATACCCCGGGGTGAAAGGAGGCAGCAGATACCCCGGGGTGAAAGGAGGCAGCAGATACCCCGGGGTGAAAGGAGGCAGCAGATACCCCGGGGTGAAAGGAGGCAGCAGATCCCCCGGGGTGAAAGGAGGCAGCAGATACCCGGGGTGAAAGGAGGCAGCAGATACCCCGGGGTGAAAGGAGGCAGCAGTGCCATCATCTTATCTAATCATTGTGCATCTATCGAGTCTCTGTCAGATGAGAAAGTGTAGAGAGACTCCTGATTCCTAACATGACTCCTAACTCCTGATTCCTAACATGATTCCTAACATGATTCCTAACTCCTGGTTCCTAACATGATTCCTAACTCCTGATTCCTAACATGATTCCTAACTCCTGGTTCCTAACATGATTCCTAACTCCTGATTCCTAACATGATTCCTAACTCCTGGTTCCTAACATGATTCCTAACTCCTGGTTCCTAACATGACTCTGAAGATATCAGGTTGTATTCTTCTCCCTCTCAGAGCAGCACTCACGCAGTCAGACAAAATGCACCATATGTCTCCGACACGCGCTCGCGCCACAGGACTTCACGTCCGTGCCAGATCTGCCGCTCACATCTCGTTGTTTTGGCTCAAAGGGAGGCTATTCTGGGATATCACCCCCCACCCGCTTCTGATGTAACCTGGCAGCGATGTCACAAAGAGTGTGTGTGGAAAGACAACGACAGACGGCATCGTATCTCTTTTTCAAAAGGTTAGCCGACATGCTAACACTGAGGTTAGCGTCGGCAGAAAACCTGTTTTCTTTGTTGATTCGACTGTTGCACGCACTGGCAGCGATTAAGGGCGAGGTGTGGAGCAAACGACCTCCATTGAGACGCTCCGGTTGAGTTTAAATTGAAACATAATCATGTTACAGATATCTGATTACCTCGTAAGGGAATGCAGTAACTTTGTGTATCCTCATTACATGTCATCCATTCAAGCTAACGATAACACTGACGTAAGCTAAGACTCCCATCAGACGTTATTTGTCAGTAGGGCCTGGCTCTTTCGTGGCATCTGCAGGCAGTGGCAAGTCCTTCCGGCATCTGCCACAGGTGCCACAACTTGCCGAGGCATCTGCCGCTGCTCAACGGGAGTTGCCACAAGATGCCAGAGTAAGAGAAGGTGTACGGTAGCTGCCACTCGCCTTCCGTGGAAAATGCAGCTATTTAAACCCGTATTTATCGAGTAAAATGTCGCTGTTCAGGCATGACTTTATCGAACTGATCTGTACACAGGTTGGGTTGTAACGGCGTTACGTAATCAGAATACAAAAACCAAGTCGCCTAACTGTATTCAGCTCGCGTTACATTTGAAAAACAACTAATCCGAATACAGTTACTTTCGTAAACCTGAAGTGAATACTTTTTGGAATACTTATTGGAATTATTGGTGGAAAAGTTTCCTCACAAAATGTGTCCTAATATTCATTACCGGCAGAACTGTGTGCACAGCGCAGCAGCGTGTCTGTGAGGCCCCGCCCCCGCACGCAGATGAGAGAGATCTCTTTTTAAATATATTGAAAGTTAGAAACGGAGATGGTTCGATAAAACGTGCAAGATAACGTTTATGTAGCATTTCTTTATCGAAATGATGATATTTCATAACGGGATCAAATCAAAGGGAATGGCCTGCTGCCATATTTGTCTTTACTAGTCATAGGCCACACCTGGTTTATCGTAGCAAGCGGTGGAAACTCCCCTCAAGAAGCGACAATTGCCCAGGGCGTTGCAACCCTCACTCACCAATATTTCATCATAAATATAGCACGTTTGTTTATTTTAGCAAACCATGCTCCAAGTAAAATTGAATAGAAATGATAATGTATAATCTTTTTGAAAAATACAGATCGCACATCAGTCCTGTGTACAGATCAGTTCGATAACGTCATGCCTAAACCGCGACATTTTACACGATAAATACGGGTCTAAATAGCAGCATTGGCCACGGAAGGCGAGTGGCAGCTTCCGTACACCTTCTCTTACTCTGGCATCTTGTGGCAACTCCCGTTGAGCAGCGGCAGATGCCTCGGCAAGTTGTGGCACCTGTGGCAGATACCGGAAAGACTTGCCACAGCTGCCACAGAGTAGCGGCCTCTGTGGCACATGCCGGAAGGACTTGCCACAGCTACCACAGAGTAGCGGCCTCTGTGGCAGATGCCGGAAGGACTTGCCACAGCTGCCACTGAGTAGCAGCCTCTGTGGCAGATGCCGGAAGGACTTGCCACAGCTGCCACTGAGTAGTGGCCTCTGTGGCAGATGCCGGAAGGACTTGCCACAGCTGCCACTGAGTAGCGGCCTCTGTGGCACATGCCGGAAGGACTTGCCACAGCTGCCACTGAGTAGCGGCCTCTGTGGCAGATGCCGGAAGGACTTGCCACAGCTGCCACAGAGTAGCGGCATCTGTGGCACATGCCGGAAGGACTTGCCACAGCTGCCACAGAGTAGCGGCATCTGTGGCAGATGCCGGAAGGACTTGCCACAGCTGCCACAGAGTAGCGGCCTCTGTGGCAGCTGCCGGAAGGACTTGCCACTGCCTGCAGATGCCACGAAATGCGCTTGCCGTCTCTCTTATTTGTTGTTCCAGTCTCTTGTACATTCAGGGGCTAAATCACAAAGAATATATTGCAGTTTTAACCTGTGTTGCAGCGGGAGAGAGACGAAATAATGTGATTTCCCCCCCCATTTGAATGCAATGTTTACACACAGTGTTATTGCATTAGAAATTAAGACAATTAGGCTCATCTGAGAGTAAAGGGACACTTGTGCGTATAAATATGTGAAAATAGCACAGGAGACTATTTCATATTGACCAAATATGTATTTATATGTTAATTGCTTAGGGATTAAGATGCCTTTAGTTCTGCAACATCTCCCTGCATGCTATCTGCGCTCCCGTCAGCTGTGTGCTCTTTCAGCCTCCTGATTGGATTAAGTAAAATGTAACCGGCGCAGATTGTTTTCTTATCTGAAATGACAGTGTGTTCGGCTCCACTCCTCCGGTCTGCGGTGTGAGATTACCCAGCTGTCAGAGGAACTCCAATCAAATCCAATCATCTCTAAGCGACAGCCGCATGTACTTTCAAAACACACATCGTATCAACACTTCCCGACATGTTGCGGGACGATTGGATAACATCGAGTGTGACGTCTGCACGGAACACAATACGGAGCAGAGGCATGCATTGATTCTGCAGGGACACGCGGCTTCAAGGTGTGCAGGAAGCTGCCGCGAGACAGTCCATCTCCTCCTTAACATGTTCCGTTCGTTAAAGTTAAAGGTGGGGTAGGTAAGTTTGAGAAACCAGCTCGAGATCGCTAGAATTTGAAAATACACAACCGGAGCAAATCTGCCACTTCCTCACAGAGCCCCTCCTCCAACACACACGAACGCGCACATGACCAATGAGGGCACGAGGTAAGTGTGTGCCCCGATGGAAGGCTGACAGGCAGGTAGGTTGTACTTTTTACAGTATTACAGCTTCTACAGATGACATTTTGTATGGATTTTTTGTCAAAGCACTTCAGATATTCATTGCTATCGGGATGTTAAGAGCATTAATGGAATATAACAACAAGTGTATCTCGAGCCGGTTTCTGAAACTTACCTACCCCACCTTTAAACAAGAAAGTAGAAAGAGCAATGCTTGAGAGTCAGAGCTCAACATTTCAGATGTGTGTCTCTTGTGTTGGAAGATGCTATATAAATAAACCTCGTCTCCCTTTTCTCTGAGCATGTCTCTTGTTCTTCCTTTCCACTCCTTCATGCATGCTGTTCCCTGTCCTCACCTCCCTTCACCCTGGAGACAATCTCTCCCGCCATCTTGCTCCTTCTCCCCCGCTCACTCAGAATAACCGCGGCGATCTATCGGAACATTTGCTGTAACCAGAGGGCCATTTTCT
Organism: Chaenocephalus aceratus; assembly: GCA_023974075.1. Lineage (NCBI taxonomy): Eukaryota > Metazoa > Chordata > Actinopteri > Perciformes > Channichthyidae > Chaenocephalus > Chaenocephalus aceratus. Next base: position 2,269 of record JAMFTG010001338.1, on the reverse strand, counting down.
AGACCTGGCCTTTTGCTATCCTGTACCGAGTGTGTGAAGAAGAAGAAGAAGAAGAAGAAGAAGAAGAAGAAGAAGAAGAAGAAGAAGAAGAAGAAGAAGAAGAAGAGTGGGGATTACATGTATTTCCTTACAGTTACATTACAGGATTACAGTGTTAGTGAAAACCTAAAACATCATAGTGTTTGTTGTGAAGGATCAGATGTTATCTCTTCTCTGTAGGATAATACTTTAAAGGTCACCTCGTGCTATTTGTAGGCAATAGCACAGATCTCAGATATATACAAATATATAAAAAACATCTAGCCATGCCTCATATCCCTCTGTTTCACTTCCTGTTTCTAAAGTGCTGGGTATACAGCTTTAAAGGGGAGGGGTCTGAGCTCATGCGGGACCCGGCAGCTACCGTCTAACTAAATGCTGCCGTGATGAAACGCCATATCATGGATTATCAAGGCTCTGAAACAGTCTGGAGCTCAAAGGCTTTCTCTCTTGCCGGTTACACCACAAGGTGAGTTCCTTTCTACTTCCTGCTTCTTCACACACATGCTCTCCAGCACAGGTTAGCTCTGAGTGCTAGCGATGCTAATGTAAACACCGACCATATTACGTCCAAAACAGTCGGGCGTTGTTTCTGATAGCAACGTTTCTGATTGGCCCGTGGGTCCACATTTCAGATGTTACGTCATATCGGACGCAAATCTGGATCAGCTCCGTTGTTCCCCGTTTTTAGAGATTTGGGTACGGAGGAAAAGAGAGAGGGTTTTATTCCTGACGCTGCGTGAGTTCCCCGACACACCGGGGACACATGGTGATGGAGAGAAGACATCACAACGTGCATTTAGCATGATATGGGACATTAAAGTGTGATGGTTTTCTCTTTCTTGCATGTATTACTTGCAACACGTTTATTTCATTTTATGGATTTAAAAACCAAAACTGCTTTTATTTATTTGTATTTACTTTACTATTATTAATTTATTTTTTATAATTATCTTATTTATTTCCTTATTTTAACTTGTAACTGTTTTTTTTTTTCATATTCTGTTTTACCATATTACCATTTGTCCTTAGAATGGAAAAGTCCTAAGTCAGGGTATGTCTTGATTTGTAAAAATTAAAATAAACAGTTCAAAAAACAACAAAAACTAAACTTAAACATGCAGCAGTTCATTGTATGGGCACTAGGGGGAATCTTTCCAATAATATTCAAATGTTCTAATATATCTTTGGATTTTCCACATATTTTTTAGAGATTTCTTTGTAATTTTGTCCACTTATTATCGGAGATGCACAATTGAATGGACGCTGTAATAACACAAACACCTTCTCCATCAGACCTTGAGACTGGAGTTCACGAAGGAGCTTGTTTGTCCGCGTCACACTGTCCCGACATTCACACCAGATGAACACACGAATATGGAATTGTGAATTCCGCACGAAGATGGCCCCGAACTTGGTCAACAGCCAAGCAACAGCCGAAGCAAGTACGATGCCTACAGAAGGCCACACGATGGCACCCGAACCACACACTCCGTCGTGTTGTTTCCATAGCAACAACAACTTCCTATCAACAGCGTAAACTCGCCTACAAAATAAAAGCATATAAATAAAACAGGAAGTTAACCTAAATTACATTTAAGACATACAACCAGAGATGGGGTCGTTACTCAAAAAAGTAATTTACATATTACTTTACTTCGTTACTTTACTCGTTACTTTACTCGCAGGGTACCTCCCTACAGGCAGATCACGCAGACTGCGGAGGGTGCTTCATTTTGCGGAGGGAGCGGCCCTGTTTACATCCTCACTCTGGGTTCGGGGGTCCTTAGCTATTAGCTTCACGTTAGCATGTGGTCTTTGCAGGTGCTTGTTGAGGTTAGACGTTGTGTTTGCAGCAGTGGATAAAAGCTTCTGGCCTGGACACAGTTTGCACCTCACCGTCACATTCCTGTCCTTTCTTCGGACGAACTCAAAATAATGGGCAGACCTCCACCCCTCGAAAGTTATCGCTGTTGACTCGGCCATGTTTATGCACTGCATGTGGACGCACAAGTCGCGCAAATGTTACGTACATTTAAACCTGTGGCAGAAATCCCTCTTGTCTGTCAAAGGGAGAATCCACGGCTCTGGGAGAATCTAGTAATTCTTTATGTTAGACTAACTGTAGTGTGATTACTGAATTATAACGCGTTACACTACTCCGTTACCGACAAAAGTAATATTATTACCGTAGACATCCCACTCTGCATACAACTGCAACGAAAGTAAC
>JAMFTG010001337.1:0-17410 GCA_023974075.1 Chaenocephalus aceratus | reverse complement strand
TGCTCCTCGCGTTTCCCTATGGGAGATATTTTTCACCTTTCCAATTCCAAGTCGGAGCAAAAAAAGGAGGATGTCGGAGCGCGGTGTACAAGCTCTGGTCATGCACACACCACAGTAGGACGCTCAGAGCACCCGACTCCTCGTGTACATGCTCGGAGCACCCTGATCCCTGTACCTGGCGTGGCCAACATAATGTTTCCCTATGGGAGATATTTTCACCTTTCAAATTCGAATTCGGAGCAAAAAAGTAGGAAGCTCGGAGCGCGGTGTCCACACCAAAGAGGACGCTCGGAGCACCCGACTCCTCGTGTACACGGTCAGAGTGCGTACATGGTCAGAGTGTGTAAGGACGCTCGGAGCACCCGACTCCTCGTGCTGACCGTGTACCCACTCTGACCAACTGAGTGGAAAACAATGTGAAACACAACCAAGTACACATATGTCATTTTCACAGGGGTCAAATACATAAAGGCACCATAAGCCCCTGGAGGACTTTGCTAATGAGAAATCATTCCTTATACTGGAATAAGATACACGTACAAAAACACACACACACACACACACACACACACACACAATGTAGTAGTCATTGTAAAGGTTTTATTCTCGAATCATGTGGATAACGGGGAGATACATCTAGGGTAAAAATATAACTGTGTGACAACTTGTTATGCGTTCAGCTTACACAGATTTCACAGCCCCTGCTCTGACCATGTACACGCTCGAAGCACCCTGCTCCTCGTGTACGCACTCTGACCGTGCAGACACTCTGACCGTGTAACAAGCCTCGCCCACCCAAAACAGAAATTCCCCTCATTCTCTCTCGGACCCGAGCGAGAGCGAACACCTCCAGCTGCTCCTCGCGTTTCCCTATGGGAGATATTTTCACCTTTCAAATTCGAAGTCGGAGCAAAAAGTAGGAAGCTCGGAGCGCGGTGTCCACACCAAAGAGGACGCTCGGAGCACCCGACTCCTCGTGCTGACCGTGTACCCACTCTGACCAACTGAGTGTAAAACAATGTGAAACACAACCCAAGTACCATATGTCATTTTCACAGGGGTCCAATACATAAAGGCACCATAAGCCCCTGGAGGACTTTGCTAATGAGAAATCATTCCTTATACTGGAATAAGATACACGTACAAAAACACACACACACACCAATGTAGTAGTCCATTGTAAAGGTTTTATTCTCGAATCATGTGGATAACGGGGAGATACATCTAGGGTAAAAATATAACTGTGTGACAACTCGTTGCGCGTTCAGCTTACACAGATTTCACAGCCCCTGCTCTGACCATGTACACGCTCGAAGCACCCGACTCCTCGTGTACGCACTCTGACCGTGCAGACCACTCTGACCGTGCAGACACTCTGTAACAAGCCCCGCCCACCCAAAACAGAAATTCCCTCATTCTCTCTCGGACCGAGCGAGAGCGAACACCTCCAGCTGCTCCTCGCGTTTCCCTATGGGAGATAATTTCACCTTTCCAATTCCAAGTCGGAGCAAAGAGGAGGACGCTCGGAGCGCGGTGTACACGCTCTGGTCGTGCACACACCCAGAGTAGGACGCTCAGAGCACCCGACTCCTCGTGTACATGCTCGGAGCACCCTGATCCCTGTACCTGGCGTGGCCAACATAATGTTTCCCTATGGGAGATATTTTCACCTTTCAAATTCGAAGTCGGAGCAAAAAAGTAGGAAGCTCGGAGCGCGGTGTCCACACCAAAGAAGACGCTCGGAGCAGCCGACACCTCGTGTACACGGTCAGAGTGCGTACATGGTCAGAGTGTGTAGGACGCTCGGAGCACCCGACTCCTCGTGCTGACCGTGTACCCACTCTGACCAACTGAGTGTAAAACAATGTGAAAACACAACCAAGTACACATATGTCATTTTCACAGGGGTCCAATACGTAAAGGCACCATAAGCCCCTGGAGGACTTTGCTAATGAGAAATCATTCCTTATGCTGGAATAAGATACACGTACAAAACACACACACACACAATGTAGTAGTCCATTGTAAAGGTTTTATTCTCGAATCATGTGGATAACGGGGAGATACATCTAGGGTAAAAATATAATTGTGTGACAACTCGTTATGCGTTCAGCTTACACAGATTTCACAGCCCCCGCTCTGACCATGTACACGCTCGAAGCACCCTGCTCCTCGTGTACGCACTCTGACCGTGCAGACACTCTGACCGTGCAGACACTCTGTAACAAGCCCCGCCCACCCAAAACAGAAATTCCCTCATTCTCTCTCGGACCGAGCGAGAGCGAACACCTCCAGCGGCTCCTCGCGTTTCCCTATGGGAGATAATTTCACCTTTCCAATTCCAAGTCGGAGCAAAAAAAAGGAGGACGCTCGGAGCGCGGTGTACACGCTCTGGTCGTGCACACACCAGTGTAGGACGCTCAGAGCACCCGACTCCTCGTGTACACTCTCGGAGCACCCTGATCCCTGTACCTGGCGTGTCCAACATAATGTTTCCCTATGGGAGATATTTTCACCTTTCAAATTCGAAGTCGGAGCAAAAAAGTAGGAAGCTCGGAGCGCGGTGTCCACACCAAAGAGGACGCTCGGAGCACCCGACTCCTCGTGCTGACCGTGTACCCACTCTGACCAACTGAGTGTAAAACAATGTGAAACACAACCAAGTACACAGATGTCATTTTCACAGGGGTCCAATACGTAAAGGCACCATAAGCACCTGGAGGACTTTGCTAATGAGAAATCATTCCTTATACTGGAATAAGATACACGTATAAAACACACACACACACAAAGTAGTAGTCCATTGTAAAGGTTTTATTCTCGAATCATGTGGATAACGGGGAGATACATCTAGGGTAAAAATATAACTGTGTGACAACTTGTTATGCGTTCAGCTTACACAGATTTCACAGCCCCTGCTCTGACCATGTACACGCTCGAAGCACCCGACTCCTCGTGTACGCACTCTGACCGTGTACACGCTCGAAGCACCCTGCTCCTCGTGTACGCACTCTGACCGTGCAGACACTCTGACCGTGCAGACACTCTGTAACAAGCCCCGCCCACCCAAAACAGAAATTCCCTCATTCTCTCTCGGACCGAGCGAGAGCGAACACCTCCAGAGCTCCTCGCGTTTCCCTATGGGAGATAATTTCACCTTTCCAATTCCAAGTCGGAGCAAAAAAGGAGGACGCTCGGAGCACCCGACTCCTCGTGTACACCATAAAGGCACCATAAGCCCCTGGAGGACTCTGCTAATGAGCAATCATTCCTTATACTGTAATAACATACACGTACAAAAAACACACACACAAAGTAGTAGTACATTGTAAAGATTTTATTCTCGAATCATGTGTACAACAGGAGATACATCTAGGGTATGATATAACGGTGTGACAACTCGTTACACGTTCAGCTTACAAGATTTCACAGCCCCCGCTCGTCGTGTAGTGAGAAGGACACGGTGGACTTTTTGCAGAGAGGATATCACTTTATTATTATTACAATTGGTCACGTGCTGTTGCACACGTCTTGTTTTTGTTCGCTGTATTTGTTTCTACACTCGCGTGGCACCAGACCGAACTGTACATCCACCATCGTACCGTGTGTCTCAGGCGTATTCCACGGGTTGGCCGAGTGCACGCTCCCGAGCGTACTAGCCTGCCGGGTCTAGGCTCCGCGGGGTCCGTTTCCCAGGGTTGGCTTCCTAGGTTTTTGCTCCCACTACAAATGTGAAACATATCTCCCGTGTATGGGATGTATGTATGTGTACACCGTGACCAAATCAATTAAATAAAAGACTCAACTTTGAATCAAACTCTTGTCATTGGTTTATTCGACACGCATGCATCGCGTGCACGGTGTGATAACAGACAACAAAATGGGTCGCGGACAGAAACAGGCAATACACGTTCTTAACCATGGTCTGTTTAGAAGGACACAGTGGACATTTTGCAGAGAGGATACGACTTTATTATTACCATTATTACATTGATCATGTACCGTAACACATTTCTTGTTTTGGTTTCTTTATTCGTTTCTATACCCGTATGGCAGGAGACCGAACTGTACATGGGTCCCGTGCGTGTCGTGCGCGTTCCCCCGTTTGGCCGAGCGTACTCTCTCCCCGGTCTCCTAAGCGGCCGAGCACAGGCTCTCTTTCCCGGGGTCCTTCGCCTAGGTATTTGTTCTGACTTTTGAAATCCGAAAGGGACTTTGCGTACAACATGTCACCTCGGTCATGTACCGGATAGGACTTTGTTATTACCATTATTACATTGGTCATGTACCGTAACACATTTCTTGTTTTGGTTTCTTTATTCGTTTCTATACCTGTATGGCAGGAGACTTTGTTATTACCATTATTGCGAGGAGCCGCTGGAGGTGTTCGCTCTCGCTCGGTCCGAGAGAGAATGAGGGAATTTCTGTTTTGGGGTGGGCGGGGCTTGTTACACGGCCAGAGTGTCTGCACTGTCAGAGTGTCTGCACGGTCAGAGTGCGTACACGAGGAGCAGGGTGCTTCGAGCGTGTACATGGTCAGAGCGGGGGCTGTGAAATCTGTGTAAGCTGAACGCATAACGAGTTGTCACACAGTTATATTTTTACCCTAGATGTATCTCCCTGTTATACACATGATTCGAGAATAAAACCTTTACAATGTACTATTACTTTGTGTGCGTGTGTGTTTTGTACGTGTATCTTATTCCAGCATAAAGAATGATTTCTCATTAGCAAAGTCCTCCAGGGGCTTATGGTGCCTTTACGTATTGGACCCCTGTGAAAAATGACATCTGTGTGCTTGGTTGTGTTTCACATTGTTTTACACTCAGTTGGTCAGAGTGTGTACACGGTCAGCACGAGGAGTCGGGTGCTCCGAGCTTCCTCTTTGGTGTGTACACACTCTGACCATGTACACACTCTGACCGTGTACACGAGGTGTCGGCTTCTCTGAGCGTCCTCTTTGGTGTGGACACCGCGCTCCGAGCTTCCTACTTTTTAGCACCGACTTGGAATTGGAAAGGTGAACATATCTCCCATAGGGATACATTATGTTGGACGCGCCAGGTGCTGCGATCAGGGTGCTCCGAGCATGTACACGAGGAGTCGGGTGCTCCGAGCCTCCTACTGTGGTGTGTGCATGACCATAGTGTGTACAAGGCGCTCCGAGCGTCCTCCTTTTTTTGCTCCAACTTGGAATTTGAAAGGTGAAAATATCTCCCATAGGGAAACGCGAGGAGCAGCTGGAGGTGTTCGCTCTCGCTCCGTCCGAGAGAGAATGAGAGAATTTCTGTTTGGATGGGCGGGGCTTGTTACACGGTCAGAGTGTCTGCACGGTCAGAGTGCGTACACGAGGAGCAGGGTGCTTCGAGCGTGTACTTGGTCAGAGCAGGGGCTGTGAAATCTTTGTAAGCTGAACGCGTTGTCACACAGTTATATTTTTACCCTAGATGTATCTCCCTGTTATACACATGATTCGAGAATAAAACCTTTACAATGGACTACTACATTGTGTGTGTGTGTGTGTTGTACGTGTATCTTATTCCAGCATAAGGAATGATTTCTCATTAGCAAAGTCCTCCAGGGCCTTATGGTGCCTTTACGTATTGGACCCCTGTGAAAAATGACATATGTGTACTTGGTTGTGTTTCACATTGTTTTACACTCAGTTGGTCAGAGTGTGTACACGGTCAGCACGAGGAGTCGGGTGCTCCGAGCGTCCTCTTTGGTGTGTACACACTCTGACTATCGCACTCTGACTGTGTACACACGGATTAGGGTCATCCGAGAGTGTACATGAGGAGTCGGGTGCTCCGAGCGTCCTACTCTGGTGTGTACACGTCCAGAGCGTGCACACCGCGCTCCGAGCGTCCTACTTTTTTAGCACCGACTTGGAATTTGAAAAGTGAAAATATCTCCCATAGGGAAACGCGAGGAGCAGCTGGAGGTGTTCGCTGTCGCTCGGTCCGAGAGAGAATGAGGGAATTTATGTTTTGAGTGGGCGGGGCTTGTTACACGGCCAGAGTGTCTGCACGGTCAGAGTGCTTACACGAGGAGCAGGGTGCTTCGAGCGTGTACATAGTCAGAGCAGAGGGCTGTGAAATATTTGTAAGCTGAACGCGTAACGAGTTGTCACACAGTTATATTTTTACCCTAGATGCATCTCCCCGTTATACACATGATTCGAGAATAAAACCTTTACAATGGACTACTACATTGTGTGTGTGTGTGTGTGTGTTTTTTGTACGTGTATCTTATTCCAGTATAAGGAATGATTTCTCATTAGCAAAATCCTCCAGGGGCTTATGGTGCCTTTATGTATTGGACCCCTGTGAACAATGACATCCGTGCGCTTGTGTGTGTTTCACATTGTTTTACACTTAGTTGGTTCACAGATACACCCAAGAATCAGTCTTGTTTCAGTTATGAATATCTTTATTATCGGACAGTGGGCATACAATCGTATTCCAGTGTACATATATTATATATAGGAATACCCACGGTGATGCAATACTGGGTTAAACAAAGAACGAGGCAGGCTGCATCGCGGGTCGAATAGCGAACACGGAGGGGCCGCGTAGTAAACACACCCCAAGGACGAGTACCAGACACGCTGCATGCTTGGTCGAATAGGGGGGCCCAAGGCCGAGAACGAGGCAGGCTGCATCGCGGGTCGAATAGCGAACACGGCGGCGCTTCATAGTAAACACACCCCAAGGCCGAGTACCAGACACGCTGCACCTTAGGTCGAATAGCGAACACTAAGTGTTACATCTCGGTCCAACCCCCGTGCTTGATAGGTGTGAGAGGAAACCTTTGGGTTACCGCGGGAGGAGTCTCTGCCCTATATATAGAACAAGAGTGAGGAAGATACATTTGGCACATTGTCACTGAGCACGGATCGCGTTACCCGGGAGGTTTTAGTGAGTTTTTGAAAGTACACAGAACATGGCGAGCAGGGAATCCCAGTCGTACCACCGGGATCCTCGAATGGCTAAAGCTAATTCGGAGCTAAGGGGGAGAAAACCCTCTCCCGTGCGTAACGTGGAGATGAGAAGGACCCACGAGATGAACGCCAAAGGACCGGGACTCAAACGAAAGTACTCTTGCTCGGATGCGGGAAATAGACATTCTCCCGAGAGACCCGGGAGCCAGAAGCGAACCGGTCTCGCGGCGATAGGGCCGTGGGGCGAGACCAAGGATTACAACAGTAGACCGAATCTCGCCTCCTCCTCTCGTGGCTCCGAACAGGTGAAACGCGGTGTACCTCCTGGACGGATAAACCGAGCCCCCCGCGGTCAACCCGCATACAAGCTGAGCAACGAGGGCCCGAGATACCCACGCGGTAATGGTGGTATCAGACCCCGGGGGGGCGCGACCGGCAAGCCCAACGTCGCGGGCACGGGGTCCGCGAGCAACAAGCGGTACAGCCCCGGTGCCGGTAGCAGCGTGCCTAACAACGAGACCCGCGTCGACCGCGGGACGCGTCGAGAGGTTCCCTCGCGTGATTACAGCCAGCCCGGACCGAGCGCTCCCTACGCTCCTACCACTATCCAGAGCAGCGGGCCCACCGTGCTCGTGCTCGAACGTACCGATGACGCGCTGAAAGCTAGTTCCGGAAAGAGGAGCTGGTCCAAAGAGAGGCCAGGGTGCCCCGAGGGAGTTCCCGGGGAATCTGCGACTGCGGAACCCAGTGGGGCTGGTCACGGAAGCGTCAAAGACGATAGCGGTGACGAAAGCGACAGCTCCACCGGCTCGGGCAGCTCCAGCGGCTCGGGCAGCTCCAGCAGCTCGTGCGAATCTGGATGCTCTTCACGCGCTAGAGAGTCAAGGGACTCCCGGATCGACGATTTTGACAAGGATGAAAACATCACCCCCGAGGCCACCGTGGGTACCACCGTGTCCGAATCCCGAAACTACCAGGACGCCCGTGCTGAGAGCGAATCTGCTCGTCCCGAGTCCCCGCGTGCGCCCGAGGACACTGTGTCCGCTTCCACCCCGGCCCCATTTAGCGCTGACACCCGGACCGTCTTCTACGTGCCCGATCCCCAACGTACATGGGAGGACGCGGTGTCTGCTTCAAACCGGGCCCCGTTTAGCGCTGACACCCGGGCCGTGTGCTACGTGCCCGTTCCCCAACGCACAACGCAGGAGGACGCGGTGTCTGCTTCGAACCGGGAGAACGAGTTCTCCGACAGGGAGAGCCCGGACGCGGCGTCCTCTCTGGCTCGGTCCGACCCCGTATGCGATGCAGATGCGACCGCTTCCGAGGGTGCCCGTGATACCCGTGTCGTTGGGGCCCCGAGCTGTTCCGAGTCCTCGCTCGGGGACGAGATAGACAGGGACAGGTACGTGCATCTATCACACATTTGTCATTCTCGAAATAACGTATTGAGTGTTTTGCTAAAGTCTCGACCCTTTCCGTGTCTTTATTTCTCTCACAGCCTCGACCTGGATGTCGAGGATGCAAACAGTTACCAGGACAGCAATGTCTCTAAAGCTGCTCACCTCCGCCTCCCCAAGCCGCCTTTAACCGACACGAAGCTGGCCCTCGGGGTTCCGGAGCCTGACCGGTTCCTCCCGCTTCACGAACAACTGCGGTTGTTCGTAAGTTCGCAAGTGCCTACCGTGTTCCTGAAGCCCAGTGATCCGGACCGGTCCCTCCCAAGTCACGGCCAACCGCAAGTGCCTACGCGAAGCCAGTGTGACGTGTTCCTGAAGCCCAGTGAGCCGCAACCTAGAGCGAGCGTGCGACCCAAAAGCACGTACGTACAGCAGCCGCGGCTGGGCGATACCAGATCCGCCGACACACTGATGGCCACGGTGCGACACTCCGTCCTATGTTCCTCGTGCGAGAAGACCTTCAACAGGTCCGTGATCTGTAACGAATACTTGATTCAGCTCAACAGACCGATCCAATGTGTGTGTGGTTGTGTACTCTGCACGCTCTGTTACCGGGAGCAGGAAGGCTGCCGAGTGCACAACGTGTCCTCGCAACGCGGAACGGTAAACACCACCGTCAGCGCCCTAGCCAGTTGCCCCGAGCTGGAGAATCAAGGAGACTGGGATCTCCTACTCGAGCCCAATGACCAGTTCAAGACCGAGCGAGAAGTAAACGGAGACGTGCGGCTCGTCACGAACGAGGAACAGGCACCCGATCTGGAGAAGCTGAAAACCGGTAGGTCTATCACCATCTACCCATTATCACCCCTAGTAGTAGTAGTAGTAGTACCACCATTACGATTATTGTGAATGTACCCGAGACTGAGAATGTCTTTGTTCTTTTCTTTTGTCTCTCGTCCGTGCAGCTTACGAAACTCTCATGGCGGAGAAAGACAGCATGTCCTTCGAGTACTGGGCGAACGAAGTAATGCCACTGGAGATGGCCCACCGGTACGTCTGCATCCCTCACCTGCAGGGCTTCTGGGATCACGTTCTCGTGGGAAAGTGTCCTCCGCCCGATACGGACGAGATGATTGCTCCCGATGACCACCTGCCCAAATTGTTCAATGTGTCCCTAGGTCCCTACAGATTTCACTGGTGCTGCTTCGTCTTGAAGAAACAGATCGTGCTGGCCATGTGGTGCACTTCGGGACCCAGACCCAAGGTCTTGTCACTGGTGGACATCTCACTGAGAAAGCATACCGCGAGCCCGGAGTTCAGGAGTATGGTCACCTATCTATCCAGATGGGTCACGGCCCAGTACGTCCGTCCGAGAGGGAGGCAGCTCAAAGTGGTACTGGATTGCAAACCTTCCGAAGGTGCTAGTTTGGTCCACGCGGTAGCTTCGCTGGCCTCCAAGTGCGGGATGAAAAGCGTAACCCTCGATCTGGTCCCGAATAGGGTCACGAACGATACGAATTACAGTTTCAACCTCAAGTGCGCAACGGGGGTATTCTCTCTCCCCGATGATGTTATTACACGGGGAGAACAAATCAACATCATGGATGAGTTTAAGTTCAACCACGAGCCTAGGGGTGGTAATCTCGCACACTACTGCACCACGAGCGACTGTTACAGTGTCGCCTAGATTGTAGGGAGCTTTGTGGATGAACCAATGACCGATGAAAATGTATACCTGACATGCTCTCGCCTTAAAGTGAATGTTTGTTCACCTGACTGTGCTCAACTAGAAGCTAACGTTCGATTACCTCACTGTGCTCATCTCCAAGTGTAAAACTGTCTGTACCTCAAATACGATTCAAGTGTTTACTACCTCGAGTACGAATTAATTTACCTCAAGTGCGAATATGTTTAACTCAAAGCGTATGTATGCCCAATCCGGGTCACCCGGTGTTAGGCCCGAACACTTTTACATCCTTTTATAATGTCACGCCATTGTGTTGTATATGCATGTCTATACCACTGTAAACCCTGAACCAATAAAAACGTGAGTTGCTTACGAACGCATCAATCTCGTCTTGTATTATGTGTCACAGCGGGCAACTGCTGCCAGGGTAACCATTTAGAGTCAGTGTTGATGTTAGCGAGAGGAGTGGATAAAACCTTAGGGTGTGGGCGAATGAGCCCCGTGAGAGCACGGGTCTAATAACAGAGGGCCTCTTCTCTCTCCACACCTATACGATTCGATTACACAAAAGCAAGGTCTTTTTTTGTACATTTCTCCCACTGTAAACCCAGAACCGATAAAAACACAAAGGCGAGGTGTATTTTGCATACGAGTTTATTACATTTATTTCCATGTGACACGTGAGCACGATACGTACATTGCAACATTTGGACAACAACACGGTTATTACGCAGAGGTGAAACGTTACAGCACACAGAGCTCTCTATACAACATCGACCTCGGTCCCGGGTCTCGCTCTACTGTATTCCTGGTAAGCGTCTTCCACGGTCACTCTGGTCACGGGTTCTCTCATATCGTCCAGGTCCCTTTGCATAGCCAGGGTCAGCACCTGCCTGTTGATGTAAGCCGAGGCATTGAGTTGTAGTCCCACGCTGTCGGCCAAAGTCTTGACGGCCCCGGTCAACCGCTGTGCATCCAGTCTCCCCCTGAGCGCTCCCAGTAGGTAACGTAGGTCGTCTCGTTGCATCTGAGTGGAGATCAGTTCGTTCGAGAACTTGTTGTGCTCCGTCGGCTCCCCGGGGCTCCTCTCGATAGACACCTTGAGGAGAGCTATGTTCACATCCAAGCTTTCGATGGATCTCGAAACCGTGTCTATCGCAATGTCGACCTCGGCCTCCTTTTTCTTCCTCCTCAGGATAAGGTTATTCTCTTGTTCCCACGGGTGCATGTACAGGGAGGTGAAAAAGTTGACCCCGCACGACAGTACGAACTCTGTCAAGGCGCACACCCCCCTTACCACGTTACGCGAGAACCCGCTCCTCGACATCCCTCCTGCGGTAGGTTCAACGCACTTAGGTGATATCCGATGTGACGCCGGCCGATACCCCTTCTCCCCCGAGCTCCTTGGTGTCGTATCGTATCGGCCTCCCCGCCCTTTACGCCTAGACTGTCCATTTAACTCTGGAGTACACGAGAGTACCGCGTGCTCGCGAATATCCTCTCGAAGATCGGGGTGATTATGCGAGAGGTCGTCGGGATCGGGTTGCAGGCGTGCATACCCGTGCCGCTAATCCTAGGCGCGAGCCTATCCACCTGGGTTTCCCGGGTCGCATCGCTAGCGCTCATGAGCTTCTTGTCAGACGTGGGCCCTATGCCGTAAGTACCGCAGAAGGCCACTCCGAGCGTGGGAAGCATTATGTCCGTTCCGCGCTTGTCCCCGCTCACTCTCTCCACGGTGTCCTTGAACGGGTCCCCGATGGGATCCAGTACGCCCTTCTGGAACTCCACCATGTGAAGGGTGTTGCAGAACAGCTTGTGATTGCTCTCCTCCTCGTTGCGGTCTCTCGACGCGGGCCTGTTCCTAGCCCAGAGAACCGAGCTGAACGGATAGAGCAGACTCGGCATACAGGCGTAGGCATTCGTCCGCATCAAAGGGTCCCTGGTCACGGTCCCGTTGAGTCTCTCCGAGCGGCCTTTTGTGAAGATGTAAGATCCGCGGTATCCGCTCGCGGAATCCGAGTCGGCGCAGAATCCGTTGAAGGCGTCCGCCACCACCATGTCGAAGGGACTGCCCGTGTTTACGCGCACGTCTCCTCCTCGCACGTCTTTCATGTACAGGTTGGGAATGTACACCCCGGGAGACTCGAGCGTCTCGGGTATCACCACGGAATGGATGCATTGGTTCACGGTGCGCAACTGGTGCGTGTTGTGAGCCGTGGGTTTGCACGTCATCTGGGTGCTCAGTGTGAAAAGCGCAGACTTTTGCTGCATGAGAGAAGCACCGCACCCTGTGAAACGCACCCCCCTGAACAGCAGGTACGACATGCCCGAGTAGTACTTGGTGTCGTAGTGGTCCCGTACCACATTGTGCGTCAACAGGGTGCTGTAGTGCATGCCCAGTAGCACCTTGGCGAGGTTGTTGCTGATTTCCGCTAGCTTCTTGACTCGGATCGCCCACACGTAGGTGACCACGGAGGTCTCGCTGAATCCCACGTCGGTACAGCGCTTGTGTCTCGACGCGGTAGGCTCAAACAGTTCGCTCACGTCCGTCCCTCTGCCCGGTGCTACCTTTGAGAAAGCGCAGTTCCCTGTCAAACGAGTCACCGTGAGACGATCCGCCTCGGTCAGACCGAGCTCCTTGCTCAGGTCGAGTTCGTGCTCTCTATACGGGATCTGGAACGGTTCGCCTACGCTCGCTTCGGCCCCCATGTTGTACACCCTAGCGCCGAGGATCGGAAGGATGATCCAGTACATGAGATTGCAATAGTCCACCTCGTCCAATGTGAAGTTCCTCGGGTAACCGTTATCGTGGTCCCCGGCGACGCGGAGAAACAATGGCATCGAGGCTATCACAGAGTTGTTTCGGCTCCCCACGATGCCCTTGAACAGTGCCACGAGTCCGTTTGTCAATCCCTCCAATTGTACCAATACGGTACGTTCGTCCGCGGAGAGGTCTCCTTCGGCCTCCTTGTCGGCGAGAACCCTCCGTATGTGAACTGCGCATATGGGATCGGCTATCCAGGACCAAAACAACCTTCCCTTGGTCCAGCCATTCTGCAACGCCGCGGGTTCTCCCGTCAGAACGGTCCTCCTCAACGCGAGCATCGAATCTATACCCCGTGCGTGATGGAGCGCCTGGTCTAGGAATGTCAAGTTATCCGCCAGCACCCGCGCGTGCTTGGTATCTCCAAAGTGAGTGAGCAACTCGCTGCCGATCTGAGCAATTTCATTGTCTATGTTGTTCATGGAAGAGGAGTTGAAAAGAGCCACCCGCGGTCTGACCACCCAGCGCTCGGGTATCGCGTTACCCGCCTCGACATTGGATCGCGGGCTAGGCACAGCCATGTTGCGCGTGTCGAACTCGAGTAGGCACGCTGGGTTCTCTATCTTACTGTACCAATCTCTGCTGTGCGCGAGTTCGGCCAGTCGGTCCACCGGGATCGCGTTGGGATCGCTTCTCATCAACGCGTTCAGATCGATTTGAAGTTTCCTCCTACGCTCGCGACCGAACAGGTCCTTCGGGTTACCCGCGCGGTGAAGGCTTCGAAGACTCACGCCGGCTACCGACCCGTTCGCCTCGTGGATGAAGGAGATGGAAGGCGATCGCTGGGCGAGCTGTTTCTAGTTGATCTCGTCGGCCTCTGTGGTAGACAGCACGTGCGAGGGGTTGATCTGGGTGAGAGCGGGTGAAGTGCAGCCCACCGTGTAGTACTCCCACTTGAACCCGTCCAGGTTACAAAAGGCCTTGTCTTCAGTCGAAGTGTTTTTGTTGCCACCGTGCTCCATCTGCACCCCGTCCACTTGCACAATGGGGATCTCCTCGACCGGGCCTCCTCCTATCCGGATGTAGTTTACTTTCATCTCGGTCGAGCCGCCCTGGAAGCAGGAGTCGTTGATGAAGGGCAGGTCCCTTTCGCGGAGAGCGTTCCGGTCGACCAGTTGCATGGTGAACTCGTGACCGCCGCTGCCTATTCTCGCGTTCTCGGCAGCCATGATGTACACCGAGAACTCTGGGGTGACGGTGGTCTCCCTGCTCGCGATTTGAGAAGATACGCTCTTTGAGCTCGTCTGGGATATCACGCGAAACAGAGTGTCGCCCAGGATCAACACTTCGGGTCTATCGCTCCCCAGTACCCTCCGAGCGTTTTCCAGCGCGCACAGGAAGGAGTCGGGTTGGACGTTGATCATTCCGCACATGAGTTCCGCCATGACCAACACGGCCTCCAATTTCTCTGCGCGACTGGCCGCCTTGGTCCTTTGCATCACCCTGTCCGTTAGGGTGGGTTGAGCAG
This sequence comes from Chaenocephalus aceratus, assembly GCA_023974075.1. Lineage (NCBI taxonomy): Eukaryota > Metazoa > Chordata > Actinopteri > Perciformes > Channichthyidae > Chaenocephalus > Chaenocephalus aceratus. Next base: position 3,091 of record JAMFTG010001337.1, on the reverse strand, counting down.
CGCAATACCTGACCACGTCTAGGGTCTTGGTTATCTCCCAGCTAGTGCTGACCCTGTCCAGCTCTCTCGCGATGTATTTCCGGGCCTCGGAAGGCACCGTGATCCTAAGGTGGTTTCCGAATGACATCGTGACCGACTTGGGCGTGTGCTGGAACACTTGACTGTACTCTCTGGTCTGCACCCCGTTCCCGATTGTGTCGTAGGTGCCATGCTGCGCCTCGCGCTGGTCTGTGATCCAGTAGCGCCTGCAGAACTTAGTGCCCGTGGGTACAGCCTCGTCCGGCACTAGCATCTTGTACACGAAGCCAGCGAGCAGGAGACTCGTGTGTTTCTGGCCTCTGAACAAGGTCACTCCCATGTGAGCCTGCGAGATCACCAGGGTAGCCTCGGCCGAGATGGAAGTATTTGCGGCCGAGGCTCTCATTATCTTATCGACAATGTACTCCGTGAAGTCGTTGCTCGGATTAGCCATGAAGTTGGGAGCTTTCACCGACCGCGTGATCGCCTCCAGGGGTCTCAGCGCGTAACCGCTCGGTTCCATGTTTACCACGTTCATGATGCTGGGGATTTCTGGAGCTCTCTCGTAGTCCGAACCTTTACTCGATTACACGAGCGAGCCGTACGAGCAATGGGCCAGCGTCGATAGGGATTGAGTGAACTGCGATGGGGGGTGTGGGGGGCGAGGGGGGGGGGGTTATAGCATGCTTACTCGGTCTGTGATATTTCTCCGGTTAGACAACCTCCCCGGTGTAGCGCCCGGTGTTGCCAGAATACGTATAAGGCCTCTTCACTTGCGCCCCGTGGGATGCGACAGGGAGCTTATCGAGCGCTCGAAACATCTCTTGAGAGCACCTCTCTTTGTACATTAGTAAACCCGAATCGTCCCCGTGTCTTCTCAGCAGGTTTTCCGCGACGATCACATCCGTGGTCACGTCTATAGCGTTGCGTTTGAGATTCGAGAGTTTGCGTACGCGCGCCTGGACATTCGCGTCTTCGTCCTCGTCCTCGCTGTCATCCTCGCTTTCGTCCTGGTAGGTGCGGCGATAACCGCGACCCTGGTTACGGTTACCCATCATACTCTGCCTGTTGCTGCACAGGCAACATAGGGCTCTAAAGAGCATCCAGAACATCGCGGAGATACGGCTCGTTACGCGGTGAGATTTGTAAGTACACCGAAAGAGATGGCGAGAGCCGGCTCCGCGAGCGCCTCCGGGGAGCAGCTGGCCTGTTGCGAGAAGGCGCTAGCTCAAGCGGCTCTCCAGGACAGAGGGAGCCCCCGCGGATTACAGATGTTCAGGGAAAGAGAAAAACGCAACAGGGAAGGGGCTCCGCTCGAGAAGGTCCACTACGAGCGCTACGGCTTGATCCCCATGCACAGGGACATTGAGGCCTGGGTCTACGTCGGTGAGGATCCGCAGCTTTCCATAGTGATAGAGGAGATTGTCAACACGTTCAGTCCTGCGCTCTCCGTGGAACTGCTGCTCTACAACGCGCTGGGGAGTGGCAGCGAGAGCGCTACCTGCCTGGTGCGGTACCTGATCAACTACTACTCTTCGAACCACGTGTGCGAACACATCAAGACCACCCTCAGGAACATGATCCGTTGGACGGTGTTGGCGGGCTTCGTGCCCTGCCTCTTCCTGCCCTGGAAGAGAATCAGAGCTCTAGGCGTGGGGTTATCGGGGAAAGCCGCGGTGACCAACCTGATCTCGTGTAACCCCGCTGTCCACGGGGACCCGTACGCAAAGCCCGGGTCTCGTGAGGAGGAACACGGGCACGAGCCGAGTAAGCGGAGAAGAACCGAGAGGCCCGGGAAGAAGCCTAGGTGCGAACGCGGACACGCGAACCTTGTTTCAGGACCGTGCGGGACAGCCTCAGCCCCCCAGAGGCCGCGTACGAGGCCGTGCAGGAGCGAGAGGCTCACGAGCGGGCACTGCCTTCTGTGTTGGACGTGCCACTCGATCGACTCGCTGACACCTTGAAGCTGCTCATGGTCAATTCCGTGCCAGACACCCAGGTCTCCGTGGTGTGCAAGATCATCCGAGACTGGGTCGAACGGGACGCCTCGCTGAGGAGAGACCCGATCAAGGAAACGGAGCTAAAGATGGCGACGGTGGCCCTGTGGGAGGTGATGAAGACCTTGGAGCACGGCCGGTGTCCGGTCGTGCCCGAGTGCAGGGCTTCCGCGTGTCTGGCTTTCTACGACACGGAGACGGACCTCGTCACGGTCACGGTGGACGGGGTCCTCTACAGACATATCTCCATGTGGGATAGTTGCTGGTCGTGGGGGGCTAATCTCTCCTCGCTGGCCAAGAGAGTTCACCTCACCGTGAAGAGCTGGGCCACTCTCTTTCACAAGATCATACAGGGGCTAACCGCGGCCTCCAACAGACGCGTGTACACCAGTACGGGCGCGGACAGCTCCTCTTTGACGCACCTGGCCGACGTGATGCTCTCGGCCCGTGGAGAGCAGCAGCGCCCCGGCTCGTCGTCCGGGAAACCTCTGGTCGATAACCTGTCCCGCTTCCTGCTCAACGAGCAGCAGTCCGACATGTTCGGACTGAACACGTCCGAGCTACCCGAAGTGTTTCTGAGACCAGGGATGGGGACTAGCGTGTCCGAGCACAAGTCCGCGAGCGTGTCACACAGCCTGAGTAAAATGATCTCTGCCATGGTCTCGGAAGGGAAGGAGAATGTGCTGGTGACACGGTTCCTGGGGGAAGTGACCAGGCACCCGCGCGTTGCCTTGGAACGGCTCTCGGCCGATTGCAAGGACAGAGGGCTGCTGCACGTGGCAGAGAACATAGCCCGGACGCTGGAAAAGGCGATCGACGAGGGTCGCGAAGTCAAACCCGAGGAGCCCGTGACGGAGCTCGGTGCCAACGTTAAACTGGTGTGCAACTACCCGTCGTCTGTGAGCGTGGCCCACCTAGAGGAGACATTGAGCATCTGGACCAACTTCTGGAGGAGCGCTTTGTCCGGATTCAGTCAGTTCAACAGGAGGCACAACGCCATACAGTACAACAATAGGGATACCGTGAGAGAACTGGAATCCGGCTCGCCCGTGCACGTTTTCCACTGTATGCTGGTG